>APFE030752258.1:0-20734 GCA_000404065.3 Pinus taeda
TTACATTCACTGCTGTGTGAAAACAAAATTACAGGGAGTTACTGATTTACCTTTTCACCTGTGTGAAACAATTCATGGATTTGGAACAAAACAAGCCACTGGTTTTTCATTCACTTCTACTCCTGCACTGCTATGCAAACTTTTCTTTTTACATTACAAAGACAAAGAAAATCTTTTCACTGCTGCTGCATAAAAATCCATGGTTTTCATTGGCTGCTGCGGAGCCCCGTTTTTTCTTCACCCCGTGTGCAATAATGAATTACAACAACAATGGAGTCAACGCTCCTATTAAAAACATATGCCAAAAAAATAATAATAAAAACTTACACTATGGTTTCCGCCCATACTCCATATTAACTCGCCGTAAGAAAATATTAAATTCTTTACCTAAGTTAATGACACCTTCACTTATAACATTAAATAAAACGTGCCGTAAAAGTAAAATTAAAGTTCGGGCAGGTTGAATGAAATCCTTGTCCGTCGACCTGATCGGACGCAATTATGAAATCCTTGTCCGTCGACCTGATCGGACGCAATTCGCTCACCAACCTCTGACAAAACAAACGACCTTTGCCGTCCGGGGAAAGTGGTTTTGGGTTCGTACACCCGACGCATGGCAGCTGGTTAGGTTGTTCGGAGGCCCTCTGACAAAAACCCCTTTTTACCACACCCATTGCGATATGCCTCCACGTGGCTCGTGGTTTTGCTGGGCGGTTTTTAGGTGCATTAAATATTTTGCCCGCGCGCGGTTGAAATTACAAATTCAACAAAATATACTTTGTTTCTGAACCATTCAAATATAAATGGCACACCCAAATATATGACCCTCTTTCCAAGTTGCTCTGCCGCTTGTCTTTCATATACGTACCCAATGGTCTGCACCACATTGCTTCCATTAGGGTTGAGCCGTTGAACCTCAGATTTAGCTTGTTGTATAAACCCTTCCTTGTCACCTTGTACATAAGGATTGAGACGATCTTTCAAAATCTGTGCAAGTTTTTCTTCTCTTTCGTTTCGTGCACCCTTCATCTCTTCTAGTAGTTCACTGAGATATATCGGTTCACCTAGAGTAGATATCAGGAAATAAGCCATTGAAGCCAATGCAAGGTGGCCTACATAGTCTTCAAATAGATCACATCTAAACATAGTAAAGATTTCTGCTGGGTCTATCGTTGTTTCCATTGATAAACCTGCTTTTCCATGTGAGTCATATAATACCCGCAGTTCTGGATCACTGAGAACTTGGTAAGCTTCTCCCAAGGCCTGAAAATTTTCTGCAGCTTGAGGATCATTCGGGTTTTTATCAGGATGAACTTGCCTGGCCTTCCTGTAATAAGCTTTCTTGATCTCCGCTTCAGTGGCATCGGGACTGATTCCTAGCACGTCATAGTAACCGGTTTCCTTCACCATTTTTACAAATCACCCACAGATTCAGATGCGAAATTGATGTCGTTTGCGAACTTTGCTCGTTCAGAAAATCAACCATGGAATCAGGCAAAATAATATGAAGCCCTATAAAGTATTAATATTATTTGCATCGAGATAGAAATGAAGAACGAAGAGGTCGGCTGGTATGGGAACATAATATTAAATAACCATGTGAAGAGTTGCGGTGGGCAAGGGTTTCAAAGGTAGGTTATATTTCATCACCAATTTTCTTTTTCAATTCGTGTAAGTTTATTTAATTCTTTTCTAGCTAGGTCTTTGCTTGTGTTTTAATAATTTTATATGTTATAGTTGTGAAGTTCGGAGAAAGTGAACATTTTTGTTAGGGTTACATATTAAAACATTGGAAAAAATTGGGAGATTGAAAGTGTTTGAATTTTCCACAAATTGAAACTGCCGAAAATTGTTGGAAAATTGAATTGATGAAAGAATGGAATTCCCGTCTTCCACCATTCTTACTCTATACAATTACTATGAATTGAAGCTCATGATTTTGCTTCATCTTAGGAGCAAAGGGTTGTATCACATAGTCATGGGAATTGATATGGAATCAATGTTAGAAGATGAGAAGTTTAATTAGCTTAATAAATTTGACTTGGCTTATGGAAGGTTGTGTCTATCTATGTCTCGTGACATTCTTAATCAGATCATAAATATTGAATCACCACATGAAATTTGGACTACATTGTAAGGATTATATGGTGATGAAGATGATCTTGAAGAACACCATTTGGAGTCAAAGAGCGTGATCTATGACAACAATCATGAAATCGATGAAGACTTCTCAATAACGTGGAAAAATATTATTGTGACAATGTTGCACATGGAGAATCTTCTTCTTTTATTGTTGATGAAGCTATTACAAAGGAGAATTGTATCTTGTCCAGTAACGAATATGTCGCACATGAGGAAATCTCTTCCTCCACTAGTGATGAAGACTCTACTATATATAGAGGCATTGATTTTGAAAATATAAAGAGGACTTTGATTCTTCTACTATTGATGATGTTGACGATGCAAACTTGACTAGATCTGAATTTGATGATGCCCCAAATGTACTCTCAACCGAGGAACCATGCATGCATCCAAGGAGGCACCTATAACAACACACATGCATATTCATGTATCCATGAAGGCATCCCTAAAGCCATGCATGCATGTGCATGCATCCCTAGAGACAAACATGACAATGCATGCATATATGGTACAAGCATTGGGTCCTTAAACACATGTTGAATTAGCAAGGAGTTCATATTGGCATGCAACCATGAATAAGGAGAATTAATGCTTGATCCAAACATGGGAGTTGGTACCTCTACTTTTCAAAAGGAAGCTTGTTCCTCTAGAACTATTTGCATAGAAGGAGTCCACCTCGAGCTATATACTTTGGGATCCGACCATATTTGTTTCTCAAGCAAGAAGCAAGTTGCCATTGCTTTATTATCAACAAAGACTAAGTATAGAGGAGAGGTCAATGCCTCTGATCCAGGTGGATGTTGGTGGCCACCCACCTAACTCACTTGGACCCCCACAACTATCTCTTTCAGTTTTTCAGTGTCTTTTCTATAGCACAATTTACTATTTTTAGCAGTTTTTTGGGTCCTAAACTTTTGGCGCTGTTTTGAGGCCATGAACGATGTTTTTAGGGAAAACTGGGAGCACCATTGGTCCATGGGCTAATGTTTATATTCCCAAAGTTGTAGCCCTTAGATAGATCTTTCTAACGAGCTATTGTGCGCGTCAAACATATATCATATCCCAAGTTACAACCCTAGGAAGTTGATGTACCAATTTACCCAAGTAGGGCCCACAATTTCACGTTTCATCTCCCATGGTTAGGTTTTTTGATGTTTAGGGTTTTCCTTTGTTTCTCAACAATAAATAGGCCTTCAAGCCTCATTGTAACATAGTTCAAAGGCATGTATCTACCACATCTCTTCTCAAAGATAAGCTACCATCGCCCTAGCTGGTTTATTTCCATTTCTCTTTGTAAGCATATTTCAGTATTTTGTAGTAATGAATTGAAGTATTATTTTCGTTGCATCTTTGTGCATATGGGTATTTCTGTATCTTGTTGCGTTCCTGTTTAAATCCGAATTAGTGTTATCAGAGCGGTCTACTTTTTCTTTGTTTTTCTTTGCATGTCCCCAATGAGGTTGGGATATAAGGATTTAGGACTTGAACTGGTCGGACCTTTGCATGACCAGCCTCGCAAATCACGACGACCTCCCATGGCAGATGAAAAGAAAGACAAGGGGGCAGGAGATCCTATCAAAATCTTGCTTGAAGAAGCCCTCGAGTGACAAAGGAATGCGATGATGGAAAACTTTACCCAAATCCTTCAGTGACTACCCAGGGGTGACGCATTGGCTTCCAACAGCTACTCTGGAAACGCCACACCCTTTAAGGTACAAGTTAACTTTTAAATCCCCATATTCGAGGGTCAGTTAGATGTAAATGCTGCAGATAAATCGTTACTAGAAGGGTATTTTTCTGTTAATGATTTTTCCAGTCGGGAAAAGATTATTTTCTCTCTTCTCAAAGCATCCCCCCATGTCAAGGACTGATGGGAAACCTACTGCGAGTAGAAGGCTGAAAGTACAGGTTCACTATTTTCAGCCGCACCCACTTGGAATTCATTCCGAGATGCTATCAAGGAGCAGTACTACCCTGTTAAGAGCTATGAGGACAAATACATAAACTGGACCACGCTGCGTCAGGGAAGGGACCAATATGTGCTAGAGTTCACCAATATTTTTCATACCCTTCGCACAAAGTTGGGTATCAAGGATTCTGAGCTACATTTGGTACTCAAATACCACGGCTGCCTACATAGGTATATCCAGGATGAGATGGAGTTCCTAAACATCTCCTCGCTTGGCACAGTGTACCGATACGCTATCAAGATTGAGTGGAAGTTTAAACAAAAGAAGCGAGACTTTGGATTTGTGAATCTGAAGCAAGGGAAAGGCTTCCCCAAATCACAGAACCAAGGACAAAGCCAAGACGAGGTAGCCCAAGACAACCCGTCGAAGCCACAAGAAAATAACAACACTACGAGGTCAAAGAAGGACATAGGAAAGTGTTGTGAGTTCCATAAGAGCCCCACTCACAACACAAGTGAGTGTAGGACCAAGCAGTTGCTGGTGGCCGAGTTGAAGGCTTCAGAATCAGATGCATGTAATGACCCTGAGTCAAAACCCGACAAGGGGAATGGCAAAGGGAAGTAGATCATTGATGCGGAACCTAGCGCCACTGTTGCCATCGCCAAGATCCAGAAGAATGAGCCCGAAGATCCAGAGGAGGGGGAACTACTTTTCCACTCACAAATGTGGGGGAAGGGTTTGCTGCTACAATTCATTGTTGACAGTGGGAGCCAAAAGAACCTCATTTCAGCAGAGGTCGTGAAGAGGTTGGGCCTACCGACTACACCACACCCGCAACCGTATAGTATCGGGTGGCTTCACCAAGGACGTGATCTCCGAGTCTGCCAGCAATGCTGCCTTCCCTACTACATCAATCCCTCCATAGATGAGGTATTGTGTGATGTTGCACCTCTTGATGTTTGTGATGTACTATTAGGCCAACCATACTTATGGAGGCCACATGCTGTGTATGAGTCAAGGCCTCGCGCTATTATTATTTCTTTGAGTAATTCATTATACAAGATACCGGAGGTAGCCCCACCTACCACCACCTCTTTGATCACTACTAAGAAATGCAACAAGCTCATCTCCCAAACTAGGAAATTCATTTTTTGTCTAGTTCACTCCCAAAGTAAGGGGAAGATCGTCGCCACATCCATGACCCTCATGAAGGGTTCCTCCACGCAACAACAACAACAGATGGATACGGTCATGAAAGAAGACAAGAACATCTTCTCCTCACCCACAGGGACACTGTTGCACTATCAGGTCAAGCATTCATTCTATCTGACTCCTAGAGCACCTCTACCCAACGGGTCGATATATCACCACTCCATTATGAAAAATGACAAGTACAAGTAGCGACATGATCAACATCGGGTTCCACACAAGTTTCAAGTGGGCAAAAAAGTCTGGTTGCATCTGCACAAAGAATGCCTTACAAGAGCCCATCAGAAGCTCAGACCACTCTGACATGGTCCTTACACCAGTACCAAGGTTGTGGGAAACAATGCTTTGGAGCACAACATCCCCCCCATCCCTTCACTCGCAACGAGTGTTCAAAGTGGACTTCCCTCTACCATGCTTCCCACCATTACTGGACACATCAGAGATTGCAGAACAGCTCACCAGGGACCAAGTTCAACAGAAGTTTCCTCATCTCATGGAGGAACTCAACGCAATGGGGACCATTGCTTCTTAAGGGCGAAGGAATGATCCAGGTGGATATTTGTGGCCACCCACCTATCCCACTTGGACCCCCACAACTGTCTCTTTTAGTTTCCTTATTTGTAGCACAATTTACTATTTTTAGCCGTTTTTTGGGTCCTGAACTTCTGGAGCCATTTTGAGGCCCTAAACGATGTTTTTGTTTTGGGAAAATTGGGAGAAACATGGATCCATGGACTGATGTTTCTCTTCCCAAAGTTGTAGCCCTCGTATAGATCTTTCTAACGAGCTATTGTGCGCGTCAAACGAAGATCGTATGCCAAAGTTACAACCCCGGGAAGTTGATGTACCAATTTACCCAAACGGGGCCCATAGTTTGTTGTTTCATCTCACAGGGTTAGGTTTTTGGATGTTTAGGGTTTTCCATTATTTCTCAACAATAAATAGGCCTTCGAGCCTCATTGTAACATAGTTCAAAGGCATGTAGTTGCCACATCTCTTCTCAGAGATAAGCTACCATTGCCCTAGCTAGTTTATTTCCATTTCTATTTGTAAGCATATTTCAGTATTTTACAGTAATGAAATGAAGTATTATTTCTGTTGCATCTTTGTGTATATGGGTTTTTCTGTATTCTTTTGCGTTCCTATTTAAATCCGGATCAACCCCCATCCATGGCATTTGGTTACAACATTTCCTTTTCAAGTTTGTTATAATTGTTCATCGTCTAATTGTCATATGGTGCGACAATGAGAGTACATTGAAGTTCGTACAAATTCATTGCAGTGACAATGAAATAAACATATCGAGATCCACATGTACTACATCAGAGGATTGATTCATGATATGATAATTGATTTGTAGTATTGTCCCAATTTTGAATAGATTGTTGTCATCTTCACTAATACTTTCACTAAGCAAAAGTTTCAATTTATGCGGGATCATCTTGGGGTGAAGGACACAATTTCCAAGCAATTTCATTTTCTTTAGTTTTGCAATGTATTTGGGGGGCGAAGGGGGGGAGGGAGGGGGAGGCAGGCATCTGGTTATTCCCAACAGCCTCTATCATGCATTTTACGTGGGTACCTAAAATGGCCTTGTTGCCGAGATACATCAATATTGCATCGTACTCACCAAAGTTATGCTTAACGAAGGGTGTTGGTGTATATGCACATTAACATAGCATAAAGTACACTTAGTTTTAGTGTTTGAATGTGGTGTATATGCACATTAACATAGCATAAAATACACTTAGCTTTAGTTAGTTTTAGTGCTTTCATAGGTTCCAGGGTGTGGGTTACAGGTGAAAGTTGCTTCCATCCTCTGTTTCAAGGTTCTAGGCTAAAGGTTACAGGCTGATGGCTTATTCCTTCCACACGTATCACCATAACTACGTAGTCACCTATAGACCTAGGCCCTATACTACGACTTTTCTTAATGGAAGTGCTTAGGCAGGTACGATACAACAACTAGAGAAAGAACCGGGTGGAATAACATTGATGGCATTGATGGCATTGATGGCATGACACATATCACCAGAACTACGTATTCACCTATAGACCTAGGCCCTATACTATGACTTTTCTTAATGGAAGCGCTTAGGTAGTTACGATACAACAGCTAGAGAAAGAACCAGGCGGAATAGCATGGATGGCATTAATGGCGTGACACAACTATACCTTTACTGAAGCAACATACCGGGCACCCTTCATACGATCTAGACCTGGTAGCCCTACCTAGAACACAAACTTCATGAAGTGCTTAGGAAGGAGGGAGGTACCGCTTGGGTGGGGGGCGGTGGTCGAGCCCTGCCAGGGGCATCCTTAGCACCTAACGCCTTTATTGAGAAGTATATAAAGAGAAGTATCTCAAGCCATCTGGTCATCCCTATGGCTTCTCTCGCTAGTTGTTGGGCTGAAAAGCTGTGACCCAAAACAAGCCACCTGCCCAAAAGAAAGGGGGATCTAATAAACTTAGGAACTTTTCCACTTGCCTGGAAAGATTGAAAGGGGAGCGAAGCGCTTTCTCTATCTTGAAACAAAGGGGAGCGAGGGTGACTCAACCCGAGGTAAGCTCAGTTCACGTGATTAGCCACTTCCCGTTGCCATACCCTGGATGGAATCCCCGTGGCCTTACCTTGTGGGTTTGGAAACCCTCCCTCTCGGTAGATGTGTTCTGGTGCGGCTAGAACTGAAAGCATGGATGGAATTGCATGGATGCATGGATGCGGGGATGGCTTACCTGATTTGGATCAGGTGGGAATTCCTCGGCGGAACCCGTTGAGATCCCTCCCCCAGTGATCGAATCTTAGAGAAATTTATGGATGGCGGGCTGGATTCCTCTTTCCCCCGATATTCAGTCTTTCTTTGTGTCTGTCTGTACGGGACGATGTACATGCACATTAACATAACATAAAACACACTTAGTTTTAGTTAGTTTAGTTAACATTAGTGCTTGCATGAAATTAAGCTTAACTTAGTTGCTTATGTATTGATTCCCTCATCAATATTGAGACATCGATTTCATTCTCTCTTCTAAATTTCTTTTTCAATTGTTGAAAGTTTATGCAATTATTCCCTACCTAGGCCCTTACCTGTGCACTAATAGTTTTACATGGAATATGCTCTAAAACAATTTTTCCTTGGTTAAGAGCTCATCTTCCTCGGATGTAAGGAAATAACTTAACTGCATATGGTAGAAGTGAAAACCCGCCCCTTACTAGCCACTAGCAGGGTCATTCCAGGTGGTGTGGTTTTCTTTGAAAAATGATAATGAGTAAGCCAACATTCATAGATAGCAACCAAAGATCATTATCATCGCTTTTAGTTTGCAAATGAATTATGCTAAATTTTCCCACTATTTGAAAAAAGAAATATAAAAATTTATAGCTATAATATAAAAATTTATATTTTTAGATTATTTAAATATAATTATATTTATTTTTGAAAATATATGATAATATGTAAAAAGTAACCTGTATATAAGATATATAATTTATTTAATAGTTAATACATGGATGAAATAATTTGATAATATTAAAAGGAGCTTATGAATTTATTTGGTATAAAAATAAGGGGATTTGTTTATTATAAATAAAATTGATAAAATTAAATATTGATATTATTTTAATCAAAAATTAAATTAGTTATTTTTAATAATAATATTATTATAAAATTAATTATTTTCTATTATTATTATTATTTATTTAATTTTAATTATAAATTTAGTTCATTTATTTAATTTTAATTAAAATTTAGTTCATTTAAATATCAGTTAAGAAATTTTTAACGTAGATAGTGTGTGATGAAAATTCTCATAAAATGTAAAGGATAATGAATAATGATTTTAAAGTTTATCATTAGCTCACAATTACTTTCCTTTTGACTAATTTTTATTTAGATCTTTAATCCAAGATGCCCCTATTTGAGCAAGATTAAAAATTAAAATCTACATTTACATTGAGGTTTATGCTGCATATGCTCATATTTTGTTGAAATTAGCTATTTAGCTAATTCTTAAAGAATTTTAATCTATAAAAAATACCAAAATTAATTTTAATTAAGTTGATAATAATTGTCATTCTTTCTATAATATATTTTAGGGTTTGCTACTAACTTATTTATTTCTCTAAACTATAAGATTTGCATTCACATAGTGGGGCATACATTTTAGCCTTGGCTACCAAAAATGCTTGTCCCCTTGACCAATAATTAGTGATTGAAAACTATAAATTAAATTTTTGAAGTGTTAAGTATCAATATGCATGTTTCTAGTATCTCTTTACTTAGTGTCTTTATTTTTCCTTTACTTGTACAACTTCTTTATCTTCCATGATGTGAGATCTACACTATCTTGGTATTGCCTCATTCATTAGCACCTTCTTCTTTAGACACCTAACACCTACATTAAATAACTTTCCCTTTTGATGTATACTACATGAATATATTTTTGACTTATTAGAACCTTGCCCCATGAATGACTTTCTTCATGGTGGATTTTAAACTTTTGAATATTATTAAGAAATTCTTTTGAGTTTGAACTAGTCTTGGACTTTTGAGAAATGAATATATCAAGATAGTTGATTTCCACTTCCTTGATAACCTTACACCCCTTTTCCAATAAGGGGGTGTTTGTTGACATATTCCACTATAACGGGTTTTTCCCATTGATTATCATCTCACGAATTCTTAATATTTGTAGACACCTTAGATTATATTAGGATTCCCTAGTCAACAACTAAGACATGTTGTCATTATAATTAATTATTGATGAATTTGATTTATCTTTATTATAAGGATTCAATCAATCAACAATTTTGGAAGATTAATCACTTTACTAAAACCCTTTTTTTGTTTTATTTTAAAATATGTTTTAAGTTCATAAAAAAAATTAATTCCCAAAATTTTGCAATCTTTTAACCTGTATAATTTCTATTTTGATTGCTTTGCTTATGATTTTTTAACTTTAAAAGCCTTCCCTTCACTTTTTATTTTAAACTTTATCTATTTATTAATTATTCACAACAACACTTAACTTAATTTGACTTTTTTTTTCAAACCATATATATATATATAAGATTTCAAATTTCATAAGAAACCCAACTATATTTAAGATAGAAATATTTTGTAAAACATAATCCTTATTCCAAGTTCTATGATGATTTTTTTCATAAATGTTACTCTTCTAATCCCCAATTTCTTTGATCTTTGGTTATGCACATTATTTCTCAAAGTGTGAGGTCATCATATTATGATAAGATTGAAATATCCCATTCACATGTAGCCAATTTCACAAACCACAGACTTTTAAATATGTGAAATATTTGAAAATATCAATTAAATTTTGGGGAGTCAAATTGTTTAATTTTAATTTTGGTTCATGCATACATGGGTTCAACACACTTTATTAGGTGACTCATTTCAGAGCCATGTTAGTAGGTGGGTTTAATATTCCGTATCTCAATATTTTGCATAGCATCCTTGTGAGGAAGTGGAAGTTTTTTCATCCTTTATTAATTTTCTTTCCACATTCCACCCCCATTTCGCATGTTTTTCATCTTGCATGTAAACATGGAGAGTCTATTTATTTTACTCATCACCCACATTCTTCTTTCCACCTCCTTACTTTTTGCATGCATGTTTTTTAAGGGAGGAACTTATAGTGCATTCACTTCACGAACAAGGATACTTTGTGAATTTAAAATTTGAGCTCTTTTCTTTACTCAAGATTGGTTATAATGATCCTACTCTTAATATAATATGAACACCACTGAGATTCTATAAATGTAATGAAAATTTGATCTCTAAGTTTTAGGTCCTCTATCATAAATACCAAGGCCAAAGTCAATAACATTAATCAAAATGTTGATGGCAAGCAAGAACCATGAGTATTTCATTGGATAATATTTGGACAAACATCCTTTGAGAAAAACAACTCTAGAAAATTTACACTCTTGAGGTCTTTGTTGATGGTCACCAATAACCAACCACAACACTCCTAATGTCTCTATGCCACCTACTCTCAAGGTTTATAGAACTTAGCCTAATAAAAACATAATTGGTAAGTGTTTCATCCAATAACCCATGGAATTATTAGTATGATACAAGATAACAATAGTTCTTTAGTTTTCTTAAATGAGAATAAACCATGGATTTTAAAAAGTCTCTTATTTTTCTTGTGGTAGAAAAATCGAATGGTGCTTTCTTGCAAAAGTTTCATACAACACAACAATAATTAAGAAAACATGTATGTTGAGGCGAGAAATTGAACAGCTTTGTGATGTTAAATGCCCCTTTTTGACCCCTCCAAACACTATTTTTACCCTCATATAGACCTCTTTCACACACAACAAAAGGATATCATGCTACATTAAGACAATTAGAGGGTTACATTGTAAATCTTTAATTCATGTCAAAACCTATGTTTTGGATGCATTGTTAAGTTTAATTATTATTATTAGAGTTTACTGATGAAGGTTTCATAGATCTTGCAACCTTCAATGGGGTCTAATATCCAAAGTCCAAGTTTTGCCTATGTACGCATAAAGATCCATATTATGAAGGGAAGATGAAGGTGGGATAGGTGGATTAATAATATGATTTTCAAGTTCTCCATCTTCAACATCGGCACATGAGACTACTTTGTCAGGTAATGGAAAAGGAGGGGAAAAAGGAACAAAAGGCAGAGCGGGTTCCTCCTTTGAAATTTAAGTGTTCCAAGACTAAAAAAAGTGAGAAAAATTGAAGATGTTTCAGATTTAGGTGGTTCTAAAGAAATGTGAACTAAATACTGAAATGTTTCATTAATAAAATACCAATCCACATCTTCCTAGAAAAATTCATAACATAAGTGTAGAAAGCGGTAAAGAAAACATTCTAAAAATTAATCATATTTTATTCTAAGTTGAATAATCTTCTTATACACATTCTAATAATTGTACCTATCAAAATATTGATGAAGCTCCATGATAAGCTACTCAAGTGAGTGAATGGAAGCATATGGAAATGTATGCCGACCTACAAGAGTGAGAATAAACAACCTACAAGCAACGTCTTCACAATTAAATTCATAAGAATCACAAAATTTAAGAAACTGAAGAGTATGCTCAAGAACAATTGTTTCACCCTCAGCATAAAACTTCAAATTTGATAAGTTTTGAATTATTATCTTGGGAGTTTTAAGATTCACACTCTTAGAAAAACATCCCGAGATTATGATTTGGGAGGAAGCCATTTAAGATGAAAGATTGAAACCAAACTTCATGGGTTCATCTTGTTATCTGACCTTTTTTTAGCGCCAAAACCTGTTGACGGTGCCATAAGACAACAAAACTAAGGGAGTCTCCTCGGTATGAAGTCCCAATTATACCTCACACCATTTGGGATAGGAGCCCAATCTGAAATATTAGCATGATCTCCATTACAATGATCTTAAGGATATGCCTTGGCTACAATAAACAACACAAGAGAGCATACACATAACTTTGATGTCAGGAAGTGAGTAAGATTCGTGAGACATCAATTGCAATGAATAAGAGACACTTCCACGGATGGGAAAGAAAGAGTGAGCCTCTAGAAGAAAAGTAATAGTACTATCCAAAAAGAGACATATAAGAGCAACAAAAGATTCATTAGTTAACCTGTAAAATAGTTCACAAGATAATAATGATCATGAAAGAAAATAACAACATGCATTCAAATAGATATATACCAAAGCCAAATAAATAGTTCTTTTTCTTTAGTATGTAAGAACATAAACTATACCTCAAACATTAAAAGAACAATCCTACAACATTCATGATACATGCATGAAAGTGTGTTGGATCTGAGAGCTTATGATGATTAAGTGAAAGTTCTAAGTACATAATTACAATGGTGAAAAACTAGCCCCAATAGTGGAACATGAAGCTACTACTTGCTTCTCCAAATAATGTTCTTCTCCCCTATTCTAAACTAGAGAAGCCAAGGCTAGATCTCCAAAAGTCCAAGCCATTTGCTTGAGTTATGAGGGTTTATTTATAGCAAGTGAGGTGACCTTTCACCTCCCATTATGACTCTTGAGCTTCCATTTTCTTTTTGAGCTCCTCTTCAACCTTTGACATTACTAATGACTCTTCATATTTCTTATGTGACTCTTGGATTTTTACTTACACATTTTAGATTTCCTCATTATTTTCAAAATACAAAATTACAATAAGACAAAAATGTGGCTATAGCCATAAGACAAAATAATACATCATGTTTAAACTTTTGGAAATTATAACTTGACAACGATAACATGTAACTCTATTGTAAGATATTGGTGCCAAGCTTTGTACTCTGCTACTATGTGCTCAACCCTTAGTGGTGTATCAACATTATATTTGATTTTACCCTCCAGGGCATTAAGATATATGGTCTTCGAATATGTTTGAATGTTGCTCAATAACATGATTAATTTCATGTGTATCTTTGCTAGCTCGATCACATATTTCAGAATAAATTATTTGGTCACTTCTAGCTCATCTTGGATGGTCGCTTATTTGATGTTGCCCAAGAAATATTCTATCTCTTTCCTTATAATGCTCCTTCCCTTTAATTCTGTAAATGTGCCAACAAAAGGTATCTTGCGCATCCTTACCAAGGAATCCAATCCATTATACAATCATGAATATGTTGTTATGGTGCAGGTAGAAAAAGTATGGAGTAGCTCATAGATCTGTATAAACATATTGATTTATGCCCTATCCATTTCAATATCCTGTCTATTCTTCTTCACTAACACCACAGGTGTATTCGAGTATTTTGTGACCAAGTCTTCGATCACATATATGACCATGTAATTTGTCTTTAGGACCTTCACCATATTTTGTGACCCTTTCTAAACACCATGCAAGAGAACCACCACCTCATGTAGAGTGAACATATCATCATATAACTGCTTCACAGTTCTTCCTAATATTCGACACAGTCACCCTTTCTCTGTTCATGTAAACAGGGTGATGAGGGTCATTCAAAAAATACCTTCTTCTTTCATGTATTTTTTTTCTCTACAATTGATCAAAGGTAAAGTTTGAAATTTCCATGACGCTATAATCTAGTGGAGGAACTATTCCCATTTAATTGAATGGGAGATGGCCACTAGTAAGAGGTGGGGACCGATAAATTGTTTGTTCTGCAATTGGTATAATATTTGCTTCTGGGTCATCCTCCTCTTGTTCATCATCTATATTCCAGGGTTGTAAATCTTCTTCTTGTTTCCTCTTTCTTTCTTCTTCTTCTAACCGATTTCACCATTGTTCTTCATCAATTTTCTTCTATAAACCTTCTTCCTCTTATTGTTTCTTCCCAGCTTCCTCTTAATTCTTTTCCAACTCTTCCTTTCGTTTTAGCATATCTTCTCTTTTCTTCCTTTTTTTCTTCTTCTTTCTATTTCCTTTGTTCCTCCTATTTGTGTTCCTCTTCTTATTTTTTCTCTACTCCTTGCGTTTTCTCTTCTTCCTGCCACTTTCTTCATGCTTCTTCTAACTCCTTCCTTTTCTTCTCCACTTCAATTACACCCTTTGTATTCATATCAACTTTGAATATTCTACTCCTATCTTCTTCGATCATGTATAATCTTCCTCTTTGGCTTGATCACACTATCTTGAGTAGGAAAATCTTGTTGGTTCCCTTCTTGAACAATGCCTAGTACTTGAACAGTGTTAGAAGGGCCTACCTTGTAACATGGCCTAGTTACTCTAGAAGCATTGTACAAATTCTTAATATTTTTCTCATCTTCCTGAGCGATAGGAACATATGGCCAAGAAAAATGTAGCTTAGCGCTATGTTGTTTGCATACTCCCCTGGGGTCATATTTATGAAAACTCATTTCGCCAAACCTATGGAGGCTAAGTTCTACAACTTCTACTTCCACTACTCTCAGATTCTTTAGCTCATAATAGCCCACTTGCAAGGGAAGAAGAGGCCATGGTGACTTCTTCTTCTTTTGCAATAGTTGTGACAGTCTTGAGAAAAGTTGATATCCAATCTCCTGCACGATCACCTTATCACTCACAAACTTCGGTAAAAATTGTGGTGGGTTTTTAGGATTTGAAGACTCTAATATAGGTGCCTTGAGAAGAAGTTAACAATCTGCAACTTCACTAATCACTTCTTTAGCTTGATCGATCATTTAGGGTTCCTTGAATTCGTAGATCATTTGATAAAGCACAGCAAATAAATGCTCGACTATTTTGTCTTAAACTCCCTTGTAGCTAGATGCTGAAAGTAACTTACAATATATGTTGATAGAGAGTTATTGTTGAGTCCATTTCCACTCTAGACTTAGAAAATCATTTCTAGCATAGATCCCATCAAGAAAATATGAAAACATAAAGAACTAGGTTTTCCCATGTTTTGCATCCTTCTTTTCCTTTAACACATTAATCTGTAATTGCTACAAAAATATATTTGACTAGTTGAGGGTACCTACTTTTGTAACCACTGGGTAAATCATGTATATCCATCCTCTTCATAAAACTCAATGTTTTCCCATCCATACAATCCGCAACACATTTCCATGAGGTACTTGTAAACTTTATTTAATGATTTTTTCCTGTAGATATCCTCTAGATTTTGGCAAAACATGGATGATTCCTGCCACCATGATTTGAACACATCCTTTGTATTCAATGAGACTAAATTGTATAATACTAAGAGTTCAAATACTCTTAAGGAATCGACAATTTATAATATGAATGGAGATTACGTGACTGATATGTCACAAGCTCTTGCTTTCTCAAATTGCTTAGAACCATGTTCTTGGAGTCTAGACCCTACAATATCCAATTGATTACTTTTGCACATTGTATTGCTTGATATCTCCATGAAACTTTATGAAACCTAGATCTTATAACATTAATGTAAATTTCTTTGTCTTCTATTTTGGGAACTCTTTTGTATTAAAAGCATCTTTTATAGTTTTCCATGATATGGTAGAAGATTTATCCACAAAATAACTAGTATCTGTTAAGATAAGTGCTCTTGATTTAGAACTTTCCCTAGCACCTTCAATGCTAGTTTCAGTGGCCTCCTTAGCTAGTGCTTGTATTGTGACTAGAGGCATCATGTCAGTGGAATATGTGATACTTATAGGCTCCTGAGTAGGAGCACCTAGAAGTAGAGATGCACTCATGACAACATAAAGTCAGTTCCATAGAAAATCACCAATTCTATCGAGCTATCAAATGCAACACGAAATCAATGAGAGGGACAATTACACTAGCTTTGAGCACATGAGGGTATATTGAGGCAAGAGTGACCCGACTAGTCTTTGGAAGTGTGCATTGCGCAATTTCAGAGAGGAGAGACTGCACATGATGGGTAAACAAGAGGAAAGGTTGAAGATCAAAGCCTTAGGATTATGCAATGTGCAATTCCTGAGAGAGAGAGATCCTCTATTGTGCAAATTCACATCAGCAGTGGACAAAAGGGTGCATGATGTTGGTCGGAAGTGCATAGTGTGTAGTTGAGGCCAGGGATTATGTAATTCACAATCACAATGAGCAAGAATGGCACCACTAATGATTAGAGTTGCACAATATGTAGTTTAAGAGAGGCAAGTCTTGGGAGGTGCGCGTGTCAGATCAGTAGAGGGAAAGGCTTGAGATATGTTACTTAGAAGGGAGAAATGCACAGCTGTAGAGATGGGGACACATATCTGCTCAAAATTTGACTAAGTACTGATCAACAACAAATAATGATGATTGTGAGCATATTAATTTGCATAAATACATTCATCCACAATGATTAGTGGAATGTGAAAGGACTTGAAATATGAAATGGCACTAGAAAAGAAGCATGCAAGAGAGAAATGACACATGAAAAAAGCTAAAAATAGCAAAAGCAACACTTTTCATGTAAAAAAAATGTGAAAATGACTCTTACAAAAACAAAAATTATAAAAGCAATAGTAAACACATATAAAAGAAATAATTACGAAACTTACCCAGAAAAACGATGCACATGGAATCAAAAGATCCTTGTGCAAGAAATGCACAAAGCTCCAAAAACGAGTTTGAGAATGAGCATCAGACTAGCTTATTATATAGGTGAGCCTCATAGATCTAGTGTTAGATTTGCGCATGCATGTCATAAATATAGGAGCTAGGGTTAGTTAATTGCCACTTATAGTTCAATGCTAAATTTGGAAAGTGTGTCCACACTATCAACAAGGAATGGGCATTAGCCATCCATAGGGAGTGTGCAATGTCTATCCTTAGAGAGTGTGCAGTTGACTATCTCTAGGAACTGCATAGCTTAGTGGAACAAGAGACTGTGTAGTTAACTAACACAATAGATTGCGCAGTTAACTAACACACAAGATTTTACAATTAACTAACACATGAGATTGCACAGTTCACTTCCACAGAGTCTTACACAATCCACACTATCAAGGAATGCACAATCAGTTCCACTAGTGAGTACATAGTTGTGAGTGACTGTCATCGTGAAGATCACAAATGAGGGCTACAAGCTAGCCATGTGAGAATAAGAAGTTGCGACACTTGAGATTACTAGAATATGACTTGAAACTTTGAAAAGTAAGACAAAGGATGACTTAGCAACTCAAAACGACAGTTCACAAGACCAAAAGGAGGCTACAAAATTTGAGGATAGGAAATTTTTTGTAGGGGTTGTAGCAACTACAACGTAAGTTATATAGATCTACGAGGGATATGCGAGGATGAATGTAAACATCTAGTTCCTAGAAATATTAGAGAATAGCATGAACTCCCAGGCCATATGACAATGCATCACATAATTCTCAAGTTGTTCCCCTAGGTAGCTAGCAAATCAAGAGGGTTGGTAGCATCCTCACTCTATGTTAGTGTTCCTATAATGACCATCTCTTATTGAATGAAGGTATATAGTGATGAAATCACACATTTAAAAATAAATAAGAGAAATGGAGGCACATAAGTGAGCTTCCCAAGGTACTAACTTACTACCTTAGTCTACTACCTCATGTAGGTTACTCAACTAAGATCAAGGGTGACAAATAGGGTTATAACACAAATGACATAGACGTGGTCAATTAGGTAGTATAACATGTTAGGTATTTTGTTTTCATAAGGTTTTGGCCTCAAAATCCATTCATCCTCAACTATAATTAATTTTTTTAAAATAATCTTATCATTTGGAGGACCTACGATATCACTACCCCATCTAAATTTTTAAGACCAACCTTTAATAGATCTACAAATATAGATCTAAATATAATTATTGGTTTCCACAAATTCTAAGTTATTTGTCATGTTTTGACATTAATATTGCATATATAGTATCTTATATAGCCAATAACAATGTTGATGCTACTAAATTTGGTCTTTGATTAGATCACATTTAGGATTGAAGATTTGTTAGTGAACTTTGGATCTATACAAATTGGTGTAGGTTTGGGTTGATTTAACCACATAGTTGTGTCTACAATGGTCTAATTAGCCAATATTTACCATTTGTTTACCTTGATATACCTTCATTTTCCCTAGATATTGAGAATTTCTTCTAGAAAACATGTGGTGTCCATTCTTATAATATATTTTTAAATTTGTTCTTCAACAATATACTAAATGAATTTGATATCAAATATCTTGCATTTGAACAATTGGTGATAATAATATGTTATATATTTAGTTATTATGAGGTCTTGAGTTCAAAACTCATTCTGTCTCAACTATATTAGCATTTTCCTTAATAGATTTATCATTTGGAGGAGTTTCCACATCACTACCATGGTAGCTCATCCACCCAATCATCATGTTCCACATCAATGGGTGCATTAAAATAGAACTTGACAACTTGATTGTGACATGTTATTTCATACATTGCCACATGCCACTTTTAATACATACCACCTCAACATTCTATATCTACCATGTTACCACTATGTCATTTATGTACCTTTCCATGTAAGCATATGGTAGGTTGTGTTTGGAACAAGGTTATTGCATGTCACTTCTAGCTTAACTTGTTGGGATTAGAACCAAGATTTTGAAGCTAGTTTTTAAAATTACATAACTTTGTCATATGATATATAATATTAGTTTTCAATATGTTTTTTTGCAAATTTTCAATCATCTGAATAATGATATAATTGGATCTAGTTAATATCCCATTTGATGGTAGTGATTTCCACTTGTTCCTATAACCTCAAGGCTAAAGCTCATTTTTGAAACATTAAATTGTCATAACCTATAGATATGGATACGATTTTTAGTGAAGTTTTTTTTTTTAAGTAAGGAAAATTTCACATTCTATGCAATAGTGATATCAATTTTTATTGATTTGGACATAGTATTATTCAGAAAGGTAATAGCAACATATTTCTCATGTGTTTAACTATGACAATTCTACATTAAATTTGATTTGATTTAATAATGGCCTTGACTCAGACTACTTTGAAAAAAAGAAAAAAGAAAAAAGAGGGGAATTAAACTATCCAAAGAGCTTCCAGTTCTATCAAGCTTCGCACAATCCTGGTTATAACATCCTACTGGTAGGCAAATTGTTCTTCCATCTAACATTGGGCTAGCCCTGACCTAGGCTCCTCCTACTTCAGAAAAAAAGAAAAAAAGAAAAAAAAGATTAACCTATGTTATAAGCTGTGATTTATTCCCTTTTCAAGATTTGATTTGATACTTTTTGTTGAAAATGCAGCAAGAAAATATCAGTTTGACTTTGCCTTGGTCAAACTAGAGAAAATTGAAATTTCCATTTCAGCAGAAATCTTGGAGGTAGTTAACCAAGGTTACATGGCACTTGTCACTCAGTTAATTTGAGTTGGGGAAGCTTGAATTTAGTTCAGTATCATTGATTTCAAATTGTAGCAATCTATTCCAGTTAAATTGAGTTATGGTTAGTTGAACTAGTTCTAACTGTTAGAGGAACTAGAGGAAGGTCAAGTTGTGGAAGTGTAACCTCAACCACATTTAATGATAAAGCAGTTAACTAATAAATCAACCCAAAATAACTGACGCATGTAGAGAATTTGAGTTACCTAGTTGATATGGAGATTCCAAGGTAGTTTACTATCAGTTGTAGATTACTTTGAAGTGTACAAGTGGTGCATGCAGTCAGAGGATGAGCCTAATGGAATTGTGCAATCCAATTGAGGGAATTTCCTACTTAATAAGGCCCTAATTCCTCAAGGAACAATGCAAGGATATATGAGCTTGGAGGGATTGAAAATTGGTGTTGCTAAGCCAGTCAGGTAGAGGGATAGACTATACACTTCAAGGTTGTGCTCAGGTGTAATGACCTTCGTTAAAAACTGTTATGAAACTAGCTCACAAAAAGATAGAAAATATAGATAAATCCCT
Source organism: Pinus taeda (assembly GCA_000404065.3). Taxonomy (NCBI): domain Eukaryota; kingdom Viridiplantae; phylum Streptophyta; class Pinopsida; order Pinales; family Pinaceae; genus Pinus; species Pinus taeda. The sequence goes on from APFE030752258.1 coordinate 20,597, forward strand.
TCAAAATAAGTCTCTTCGAGGGGGCAACCTCCTTTATATTACACAAACGAGCAATTCTTGTATGATACAAATGAGAAAACCTCCTTTTTATATATGGGAGTCTAAGGGGTCACAATATAACCAAAGCTGACCTAACAA
>APFE030752258.1:24432-37613 GCA_000404065.3 Pinus taeda
AGTTTGAGGAGTGGTAATTCTTGCCAATGCTTTACAAGATATGGTCAGATTCATTTCTTCTTTCTCTGGGGTTGGGTCCTGGCATATATCCTCTTCTTTTGATGTTTCTTGATTCTTTTATTCCTCCTCTTCATACTCTATGTAAGATAATTTCTTCTTAGCACACTTATGACCTTTAGTGTATTTTCTATCACAACTGTAACGAAGCCCTTTTGTTCTTTTTTCTTCCAATTGTTGTGGTGTCAACCTTGTAGGTTATGGATGGCTAGGGGAAACAACATTTCCATCTTTATGAATGTTAGTGGTAGGCTTCCTTGTTGCCATAATTTTGCTTTCCATTTTTCTTGCCAACCTGAACACCTTCCCCAATGAATCACGTTCCCAAAGGCGAACGTCATGTTGGATGTTATCCTTTAAAGTCCCTATGAACACATCAATCATATGCTCTTCTCGAATATATTTTACCCTTATATTCAATTTTTGGAAGTCCTCAATGTGCTCCATCATTGAACCCTTTTGTTTGAGATTTATCAATTGGCTAAAAAAAGTGTTGCTTTTTGTATCCTCATAATGTGATATGATCTCATCCGTAAAAATAGCCCAAGTGACAATTTGTTTATGAGAGCAAAGCCATTGATACCATACAAAATAATTTGGTTCCAAATATAAAGTTGCAATGTGTACCTTTTGTTTGTTTTGGACATTATGGAGATCAAACTTCTTCATATCAATCTTTGGAACATGGTGGTTCTTCGATCCAAAGTTCGAGTCTATGAAATCAGGCTTAACATTTATTTTGTTCTCATCATGAGTTTCCATTACTACTCTTTCACCACTAGTAAGCATTTCATGTAGATTTTTTGTCAAATATTCCATCTTAGCTTCCATGCCTTTCTTTAAATCATCCATCTTAGCTTCCACACCATCCATCTTAGCTTCCACGCATTTATTTAAACCATCCATCTTAGCTTCTATGCCTTTATTTAAACCATCCATCTTAGCTTCTACGTCTTTCTTTAAACCATCCATTTTAGCTTCTGTCACATTTTGTGTGAGTGAAATTTGTTGCACTCGTTCTCGTAATTTTGATATATCATGTTGCATTTTCTTTCTTCGAGGCATCAATTACTGATAATAATGCTTCACTATGCCCTTTGAATTCCTTCAAACTAATTTTTCAAACCAAACTTATGCAAAACTTTAAAACAACTACACACCTTTTTTCACTTTGTAGGAGCTCGATATTGAACGACTGTAACTTTGTAATTTTGGATCTCCAAGGTCTGAAATTATGACCTACAGTATCCCTCTGTGCTGTCTTTCTAATGCCACCAGTCTGATCGAAATTGGATTCTTCAAGAAAGAGTTATGCCCCACTTCCCAAGATGACTTGCTTATATACTTGTTTAGTAGAGCAAACTTGTACGAAGTGCCACATGTTACTGTTTCGATCTTCAGACCTAAAATAAAAAAACAGAAAAGTACAGTCCGTTCTCTTCTTGTAGCTTCTTACAGTATTTCAATTTGATGCTTAGAGAGAAAGTTATGATGATTTTCCCAAGGTCACCTGTTTAGAATGTAATTGAGGAGTCTGCAATAACCCTAACTTCCTCAGATTATATCGCCGAAAATATAGCGAGACAAGATCTAAAATTCGGAACCAAGCTTCACCAATATTTAAACTCAAATGGGTTTTAATTTCAAAGTTTGACCCTACATAGAAACAAAACTATAGCAAAAATTTCATAATGACCTGTTTGAGATGAAATTCTGGATCTTGAAAATACCCTAAATCCTTATATCATATCTCCAAAAATATAGGGAGAAAAAATTCTGAAAATACCCTAAATCCTCAGATCATATCTTCGAAAATATAGGGAGAAAAAAAATCTGAAATTCAAACCTGAGGTTCAGACCTATTTCTTCTCAAATGGTTTTTTGTTTTTGTTTTTGTTTTTGTTTTTTGTTTTTTGTTTGTTTTTTGTTTTTTGTTTTTGTTTTTGTTTTTGTTTTTTTTTTTTTATATTCTAAAACTTCGTAGTGAAAAAGTTATAGCGAAAATTCCATGATGACCTGTTTGAAGCAGGGAAACCCTAGAATCCAAAGTTCTGATACCAAATGTTATGAAACCAGCTCACAAAAAGATAGAATAGATAGATAAATACCTTCAAAATAAGCCTCTTCAAGGGGGCAACCTCCTTTACATTACACAAATGAACAATTCTTGGATGATACAAATGGAAAAAACCTCCTTTCTATATATAGGAGTCTAAGGGGTCAAAATATAACCAAATCCGACCTAACAATAATAATATAAGGGCACAAAAATAACAATAGTGGGTTTCTATGGGGTACAATAACAACAATATGGGGACAATAGGAGTACAAAAATAACAATAAGGGATACAATGCCAATAGTATTGAGGGAATCACTAGCATTATAGGGATCTAAAAAAAACTCATGTAAAAATATATAATACCACGGTTGATGGGACACGTATTCCAAGCTGAATGTTGTGTAAGACATCCTGGTGTGGGTGTTCATTTGGTTGTTTATGGCTAAGGAAATTGACAAAGGCAATGAATAAGACTTTGGAAAGGCAAAATGGCATTTTGGCACATTTATTTATGAAAATAATGGAAATTAGGAGAAAAGGAAGGTGAAAGGTCACAGGTTGCATTTGAGGAGGAAAATAATGAAAAATGAAGAAAATAGAGGCCTCATTCATAAAAAGGATTCTGAGGATCAGTTGGTAACCTTTTGTTAGTTGAGTCTTGAAGTTCTCTCATTATTCTCTCTCTCTCTCTCTCTCTCTCTTGGACACTTATAGTTTCTTGGAGCACTTTGGCATTGCAGCAAGAAAGGTAAAGAAGGAAAGAGAAAGCAAATATCAAGCAGTGAATGGCAGAATCAAGAAACTACAACAAGCTTCATTGCAGGTATCAACTTGCATGTGTATTTTACTTGCTAGATTTTGCATGCATGGGATTGCATCTGTTTATTTTCTACCATGGCATGGGTTTTTCCAGGTGTGACAATATTTTTAGCCTAGCCTCGCCATTTCCTGATAGCTTTGATGAGATGGATTCTCTTGTTCGGTTTATGTGGGATGGTCGAATTGGATTCGAAGTTGAGTGGGGTGGATCTACGAATTGAAAAAAACATCATCTAAGTGGTCCCTGAACCGCGCTGAGCATCACGAAGCCGCTGGCCTAGTACCCTTTGAACCAAACTGTGGGTTGCAGTAAAGCCAGATTGTGTGCCTAGGAATCCTCGCCGGTGAATGGAGGGATATACAATAAAGCCAAGAGGTTGATTTTATCTTTGTTGGGCCTAGTGATCCCGGGATGGGATGCACAATAAAGCCTGGAGAGTATGTCTCGGTGTAGGGCCTAGAAATCCTTGAATCAAATTGTGGATGCACAATAAAGCTTGAGAGATTAGGAGGCACTCAAATTCCTCACGGTGTCGGCAAAGAACTTTGGTGGCACCCATGTTGATTGGTGTTTTTTGGTATTTTCTATGAGGCCCACATTTATGCTTGGAATATGGCACGAGGGTGATTGGATGAAGACTTGGCTCAACCAATTTGTGGTCAGGTGGAACATGGTAGTCCCATCTTCGGTTGGTTCATTGCATTCATTAATGAGAAATTCATTCCCTTGATTTTCATGTATAAATGTATTGATGTATATGTGGATTTTTATGGTTGATATGTTTATGGTATTTTTGTTCCTATTATGTTGGTTATATGTATATTTTATGACAACAACTATATATGGATATCAACATGTTTTTACTTGTACATGAATGGATAATGTGTCTATGACTTAATAGATGATAGTGCAATGAATGACATGAGGGAACAATGGTTCAATGATTATCATATAAGTATGAGATCCATACACTTAATTATGTTGTTTACACCTATAGGTTATATGTTGATGGTGTGTTTGACGAAATGCATGTCATGACTAGTAGGGGTCTGGTTAAGGTATTGTTTAGTTTATTTCTTTTGCGTCATTGTTTCATTGTAATTTTACTGATTCTAAGCTATCACTCCATTATGGGTATTGGCTTGGGATTTGGGCCTACAAAAGTGGCTTAAATCCTGGGGTCGCTGGCACAAAACTGGAAATTTTGTTCCCTGGTCACTGGTAGGCAAGCCTGTGAGAGGGACTTTAGGTTTTTGGTCGCTCCCTTTCCCATAGCATGAGAACGACTATGGGCTAAGATATCTAGAACAACAATTGGACCTAGGGACATGCTGTCTGAGTGGTTGAATTTTCTCCCGAGGGTTTCGTTGATGCTGTTGGATGACTGTGTGTGATGTTCTACCAATTCCACTTCCTTAAGGTCACATAGGAGGTTGAATATGATCATAGTAGTCTCTCGTCTCATGTTTACCTCGGTTGGCCTGGTTACTTGGGTGGATGTGGGAGGAGGGTGCTATAGAGTGGTATCAGAGCATAATTCACCCCTTGGACTGGATGAACGATGTGTGTTGGTCATGCATGCATGTTAGTTGCATTTGTGTCTCTAACAATTGAATTCCATGTGCTTGTTGCATTGCATAATGATTGATCATGATTGAAGTAAGGTTGTCATGAGGAACTTGATGTTGGTTTTGTGGAATGCATCGTCAGGAGTATATGACTGGTTATATGATTATATGCACATTGATTACATCCTTGTTTGTTAGATTGCATTCTTTTATGTTTGATTACATGTATCAGTGTTGTAGGTAGGTTACAAGTATTGATCGCTTATGCTTGACTACATGTGTTCATGTGTAAGTGTAGTTTATTATGGATTGCTTATGCATGTTGACAGTTGCATGTGGAAATGCATATAATGGAGTAATGGTTATTGTCATGCATGAGGTCATGGTTTGTGAAGTTGATATGGTCATGCATTGATGACTAGACTCTATCTAGAAGGATGTGTATATGGTTTGGTACTCATATGTTATATGTCTATATGCAATTGCTATGCATGTATGGTCTTGGTTATGGTTATGCATGAATAGTAGGTCAAACATGCCATGTGAAGTCATAGCATGCAATTTAAGTCATCATGGTGCTATTGGTATGTTATGATGCTAATGTGTTGAAGGAGGTAAAGCAGGAGATGCAAATCATCAAAGTGAAGTTGCAACATTGGACCTTGAGCCAATAGCATGTCGTTATACAAGTTTGTATGTCGGGCATGCATGTATGTAGGTTAAGGATTGTTATATGCATTAGAGTTATATACATTAGGTTTATGTACATGCATTTTGATGTTATGGTTATGTACATGATAGATTATAGTTGATTAACATAGTCATATGCACATGAGTCAGATAGTCAAGAATGATGGTAACCTGTGGTTGTATGCATTGCTATTTTTGTTTTATGTTAGATAACTTGATGATTAGGTTATATGTTGTTGATTAGCACGATATATAGCTTATTGTTGTTATATGTTATTATGAGTAGGGTTATTTCATTGAGATCTTGATGTTGTAATTTGGATTGGTCATATGCGTGATGGTTATGTTCATTGTATTGAAGATCTTGATGTTATATGTATTGTGTTAACCTGGTTCGACCCATGCAGATGGTTATGGTTGCGATATTTAGGTATGAGCCGAAATATTTGTGATATGGTGTCGTACTAATCTAGACTAATCATACATATGTGATTGTTATGCATCAGCGACAAATGCTTATGATCTTATGATGTGAACATGTTAGTTAGTTAATGTTATGAATATCATGATTTATGTTTGAGTTGATATGTTGTGAAGTTGTATCATGCTAACCTAGATTGATTGTGCAGACAAGATCACCTCCCCTGAGGTACATTAAGGTATGAGTTTGCTTATGTCTTATATTTGGTACTTGACTGTTTGATTATGTTGTCTAGTTGATTTACTAAACACGGTATGGTTGCAAGTTGGTTGAATTATTGATGAATTGCATAATATGAGTACATGTTCAAATGATCTTGTTTAAAGATGGTTGTACTTATATATATGTGTTGAGATAGTTTATATGTACTTGAGTGTAGTAGGTGACAGTTGTAGTGTTATGTCTAATGACTATGAGTTGACTATGGATTATGACATGATTGTTAGTCTTGGTAAAGGTTTATTTCAAATTGATTGATATTATTGTATTGATATTTGGAACATGTGGGAGCAGTTGCAGGAAACATGCTTGGTATTAGTATGGCAAGGTAATAGTTGACATGTTTATATAACTAACAATTGGGTGATGTGGCAGTACATAGTGGGCCTTGATTGTAGCAAGGTAAAAAAGGGTAAAAGAAACGAATTGGACAAGAATTCCTTTGGCTATGTTTGGAAACCCTAATTTCAAATGAATCAATACTTTGCACACAGGAAGTATTTTTACCCTTAATATTGTTTGACATTATGTGGATATGTGCTAGATTCATGAACATGTAATTGAGAGGTATATTAGCTAGTCTCTAGTTACAGGTGGATTTGTTAAGAGAATTGGAGTCCCTTGAGAGATGTCGTGGATTTGTTTAGTTGCAAGGCAACATATTTGGCACAAGGTAAAGTAACTAGTGTATTGTTATATTTATGTATGCACTGACAATTATGTGTTTATGGAGGTATGATGCAGGGGATTGAGTCATGGTGTCTGTGGTTAGTCTTGTGCTTTTGGTCTTTTGCGATTGTTGTGATTGATTTGCGATTTTGCATGTGTATGGTGCATAACTATGCCACTTTGTTGTGGTGTCGTATTTCTTTTGGTTTTCATAGTCTTGTTGTTGTTGTTTCTGTTCTAGCCTTTTACTGTTTTGAGTCTTGGGAATTGGTTGGGAAAACAGGAAATTAATGGAGTTCGGGGAGAATTGTGTGGTACCCAACAGGTAATGTAAGACTTAGATGAAGCTCTATGCATGAGTAAGCACATCGGAAGGTAAGACTATGACAATTGATTCGGACTAGCTGGGTCCATTATGGTAAATGGATGGTGGGAACACAAACATGAGAAAGGTAATCATAAAATGTAAAGTAAATGGAACTGAGGTGTGAGATGCCTTGGCTATGTTGGGAACAACTATTCGTAATGTTGCACATGTGTTGCATGAATAAAGGAAGTTCTTTTAACCCTTGACCTTGATATTTGGTAACTATGTTATGATCATGATTATGCTGATGTTTATATATGTATACATGTATGTATGTCATGTTTGATAGGGTTGTCATGGATCATGACTATTAACTCTAATATTTATGTGCATATATATGTATGTATGCATATAGTTTGCTAATAGGATCATGATTGTTTATGCCAATGTTTACGTATATGTACGTATGTATCCATGTATATATGTCGCTATCCGACATATCATCAAGAATCGTTTTTGTGGTGGAATGATTGCTTATGCAGGCGAATGTCATGAAGAAGTTCATGGCTATGAGGAATCAAGTGGGAAGAGTAGTCATGACAAATATATGAAGTCAGTATCATGTGAATATAAATTTAGATTGTACGCCTTTATTATGCCTATGCTTATGTTATGAACAAGTTATACTGAGGAATACATCAACAAAATGAAAGCAGTTTGTTCTGCGATGCTATGATAAGCATGGATAAGAAATTGGAAGTAAGGTTTCTTGGTAAGGACAGTGTGGTTCAGGATGTGTGGTACTATTGTTGTGCATATGGTGCTTTGTGCGTGTGGGATATGCGATGTTGTGTACATATGATGCTATACATGTGTTGGATATGCATTGCTATGTACATGTGGTGTTGCGTGCATGTTGTACATATGGTGTTGTGTGCATGATTGTACGAGTGGTGCTATGTGCATGTGGTGCAATGTACATGTTGTACAAGTGGCGTTGTGTGTAGGTGGTGTTGTGTACATGTTGTGCATGTGGCATTGTGTACATGTGGTGTCACGCACATGTCGTGCGTGTGGTACTGTGTACATGTGGTATTGTGTACATGTTGTACAATGGTGCATTATACATATGGTGTTGTGTACACATTGTGCAGGTGGTGCTGTGTACATGTGATGTTGTGTAGGTGGTGCTTGGTACATGTGGCACTGACGTATGTGTGGGATTGAGTGCATGTCATACATGTGTTGCGTGCATGCAGTACTATGTATGTGCATTGTGTAGTCATGGTATTGTGATCTATGCATTCATTGTATTGCACTTTGTATATGTATTTGTGTTGTGTTGTACACTGAGTGTAGGTGTATGTGTTGTATGTTAGGTGTAGGTTCATGTATTGCATGGTGTTGTATGCAGTGTGTGATTGTATGTCTATGATGCACACTATGTGTACATGTACATGGTTTAGGAGAAGGCACTGGGTGTTTATCTGGTGTGGCAACCAATCCAAAGTGCGTACGAAGTAAAGATAAAGGTAGAAGCTAAGGATTGTGAAATGATAAGTATCAACATTTTATTTCAGTTTTATCATGCATGTCATTTATGATTATGGTATATGATGATTATATGTGATCTATGATTATGGTTTATGATAGTTACATGTGATTTATGATGGGTGTGTTTTGAGCTAACCAAATTTGATATGTTTATGCATGATGTTTTGATCAAACAATTAGTTTGACTAGTTGTGGCAAGAAGTGAACAAAATTGAAAGTGTACCTCATTGGCGAGTTACCAATGAGGTATGATTTGAAGTTATTTCAACTTATTTTAAATATAATGGAAGTTATGTGCTTGGTATAGGAAACACGTAAATGCTTAGTTGGATGGTTGAAATCGATTGCAAGAATTAGCAGCAACAGTGAAATAAATTGGAACATGCAACAATATACTGGTAAAGCATTCAAGAGAAGGGCCATTGTGTGAAACTGGTACCCAATAATGCCCATTAATTTCCATGACCATGATATGACCAGTATGATGGTTTAAGGTAGGGATGCGCCTTGGTTGTTGCATCTTCGGATTCGAGGATGCCTTGACAAGGGATGGACTGCCCGAGATGGGGGTGCCAACGGAACTTGGAAGGTGAGTGACTGCACAAAAGGGGTGATCAGATTGGCTGAGGTATTGCATAGAAGAGAAGGGAGGGGTGGGGATGGATTTTTTTTGGTCATTAGAATTTCCAGATGGAATCAGATGCACAGTGAGAGTGCGCTTTGGAACAATGAGATGATAACTATTCACCTGAGAAGACAAGTGGCTTGGGATTATAGTGTTGGACACTGAATGCAGATTTGACTTTGCAGTGGATTCTGGACTTCCTCGGAAGGAGGTGAATCCTGGTATTACTTGAGGGTGGAGGGGCGATCCTCTGGATTCCCTTGTTGATTGATACATGCATCATATCCTTTTATTTTCTAGTTTAGAAAATGTGCATATGTGTATATGTGGTTATTGTAAATACTATAATGAGCTATGTTATAAAGCTCCAATATGAGGTATGGTTGTTATCTTGTAATGTTGTCATGATGTTTTGTTTTTGAGTAGGTCATTCATTGTAAATATAGTAACGAGTTGTGTTATAAAGCTCCATGGACAATATGTTTTGTTTTCAACAGTGTTGTTGGTTATAGGTGTCATTGAAAACCGAGGACGGTGTTTCCCCAAGGAAGAAGGCCTGTAACAACCTTGGTTAAAAAATCATGTAAAAATATATAATACCACGGTTGATGGAACACATATTCTAAGCTAAATGTTGGGCATGACATCGTGGTGTGGGTTTTCATTTGGTTGTTTATGGCGAAGAAAATTGGCAAGGCAATGTCTACGACTTTGGAAAGGGAAAATGACACTTTTTGCACATTTATTTATGAAAAACATGGAAATTAGGAGAAAAGGAAGGTGAAAGGTCACAGGTTGCATGTGAGGAGGAAAATGAAGGAAAATAATAGAAAATGAAGAAAATATAGGCCTCATTCATAGAAAGGATTCCGAGGATCAGTTGGTAACCTTTTATCAATTGAGTCTTGGAGCTCTCTCATTATTCTCTCTCTCTCTCTCTCTCTCTCTCTTGGACACTTAGAATTTCTTGGAGCACTTTGGCTTTGGAGCAAAAAGGAAAAGAAGGCAAGAGAAAGAAAAGATCAAGCAAGGAAGGGAAGGATCAAGCAGCTACAATAGGCTTCATTGCAAGTATCGACTTTCGTGTGGATTTTCCTTGCTAGCTTTGGCATGCATGGGATTGCGTGTGTTTCTTTTTTACCATGACAAGAGTTTTGCCAGGTGTGACAATATTTTTAGCCTAGCCTTTCCATTTCCCGATAGCTTTGAGGAGATGAGTTCTTTCATTCGGTTTATGTGGGATGGCCAAATTGGATTAGAAGGTGAGTGGGGTAGATCTCCGAATTGAAAAACACATAGTCTGAGTGGTCCCTGAACCAGATTGAGGATAACGAAGCCATTGGCCTAGTAATCCTTAAACTTAACTATGGGTTGCGGTAAATCTAGATTGTGTGCTTCGACGAGCCTAGGAATCCTTGTTGATGAATGGTGGGATATACGGTAAAGCCAAGAGGTGGATTTTCTCACTGTTGGGCCTATTAATCCCAAGATGGGATGCACGATAAAGCCTAGAGAATATGTCTCGGTGTATGGCCTAGTGATCCCTAGATCAGAATGTGGATGGACAGTAAAGCCTGAGAGACTAGGAGGCACTCAAATTCCTCACGGTGTAGGCAGAGAACTTTGGTGGCATCTATGTTGATTGGTGGTTTTTGGTGTGTTCTGAATCCCACATTCATGCTTGGAATATGACACGGGGTGATTGGCTGAAGAAAGACTTAGCTGAGCCAATCTATGGTTAGGTGGAATGTGGTAGTCCCATTTCCAGTTGGTTCATCGCATTAATTAATGAGCAATTCATTCCCTTGATTTTCATGTGTAAATGTATTGATGTATATGTGGATTTTGATGGCTGATATGTTTATGGTATTTCTGTTCCTATTATGCTGGTTATATGTATATTTTATGACGTCAACTATGTATGACTCTTAGCATGTTTTTACTTGCACATGAATGGATAATGTGACTATGACCTAATAGATGATAGTGCAGTGAATGACATGAGGGAACAATGGTTCATAGCGATTCTCAGATAAATATGAGATCCCTACGCTTAATTATGTTGTTTACACCTATAGGTTACATGTTGATGATGTGTCAGACGAAATGTCTATCATGGCTAGTAGGGGTCTAGTTATGGTTTTGTTCAATTTATTATTTTTGCATCATTGTTTCCCTGTATTTTTACTGATTCTAAGATATCACTCCATTTTGGGTAGTGGCCTGGCCTATGGGCTTAAAAAAGTGGCTTAAATCCCGAGGTTGCTAGCACACAACTGGCAATTTTGGTCCATGTTCGCTGGCAGGCAAGCCTGTGAGAGTGACTTTAGGTTACTGGTCTTTCCCTTGCCCACAACATGAGAGCAACTATGGCCTAAGAGATTCAGAACAACAATGGGACCCAGGGACAGACTGTCTAAGTTACTGACTTATCTCTTGAGGGTTCTGTTGATGATGTTGGATGACTGTGTATGATGTTCCATCGATTCCACTTCCTTAAGGTCACATAGGAGGTCGAATATAATTATAGTAGCCTCTCGTCTCATGTTTACCCCGGTTGGCTTGGTTACTTGAGTGGATGTGGGAGGAGGGTGTTACATCAGGCTTGAGAAACATGTATTTCATCTCTATTCTTTGATTAATGCAATACAGATAAAAAAAGGTTTTGAACAGTTTCTTTCCCCTAGATAAGTCTATGTATATGTGTGATAATTCTTCTTGCATGTTTATGATTTGTTTTCTTGACCATGAATTAAATTCTGCAGAACAATAAAGTAGATTTGAATCTTGTGTTTTATTAAATTTCATAAAAAGTTTAAAATCTACACAATAATTTCTACAACATTAATATTGAATTTATGCAATTTTTCATGAAATTATATAAAAGTTGATTTGAATGGTGAAATTTTTGAACTATATTCATAGAAATCTTATTGGAAAAAATATCTTACAAAATTGATCAAACACAAGAATATCATCATCATATTTTTAAATTTAAATTATTTAAAATAAAATTTAGTTTTTAAATATGTATAAAAAAATGAATATTAATTTCTAAAAAATGAGACATAACCTCATGTTAACATGGTTTTCTATCAACAGTGTCAAAATTCCATAAAAATGGTCATTGCAAGAAACTAAACAGATATAATTGTTCTCCATTTCATACATATTACCAAATCTACAAGCACTTCTACCCTTTGAATTTACTTAGAAATAAATAAACCAGAGAACAAGCGTTATCCTTTAACTATGGAAGCTCCTTACAAGAAACTAAAACAGGTTCAATTGTTCCCCCTTTGCATAAATGTTACCAAGTCTACGAGCACTTCTACCGTTTTCCTGGAAATTTCAACCAATTTGGGCAATCGTTCCAGAGCCGCAAAAGAGGCGTCACGCTCCAGGTGTTTGGTGATGTATTAGAACAACGATCCAACCTCGCAGCAATGTCTTTTTTCTACCTTTACTTTGTGGTTTCACAGTTTGGAAAATGTTTCCCATAATTTTCAAACCCTCCGCACTAGCCCATTTTTTTTTTTTCTTTGCACTTTCATTGTCTGAGCACAGAGAAGCCAAGTGACGAGTCTCGAGCAGCTGGTCTTCAAGTGACCTGTCTCGAAAAAACTTCAGTGCACACGTTCATGACGTCATCACCTTTAAAAGGAAAGCAACTTTGTTCTTTTAACAATATTAATTTTTTTAATGATCTTCCTTAAAGTGATTCAAATTTGGTTTATTTAAAAAGAAAAGTAGGTTTATGTTCAATTAAAAAAGGTTTAAAAGGGTTCATATGATTATTAATGGCTTGAATGAAAAGGCTCATGTAATTATTTAAAAAGTGCATTTAATTTTTTACAAAGTCTTAAAGGATATCAGTGCTCATATGGTTTTTCCTTTGAAAGGGGCTTGTTTGTTCATAGTTCTTTTTTAAGTAACCATCAATATTTTTTTGAGCGTAGGTCTTCTTGGGTGAAGCTTAGGAGATCGAGGTTCAAATCTCACGGAGTACAGTGACCTGTTATGGTGGCGGCTAGAGGGGCGGACTCCCCAAACCGTCTGAGTCTGCTCTTGCTAAAATCATAGGATCTTAGTATACCCGACTTACAGGTGGTTGGATATACTCTTGGTGTT
>APFE030752258.1:37687-74412 GCA_000404065.3 Pinus taeda
TAGTATACCCGACTTACAGGTGGTTGGATATACTCTTGGTGTTTTAGGCCAAATATGAGGTTTGATCCCGGGTCTCTCCTGGATTAGGCTTGATAGTTACCGTTTCACCATGTGGTTAAAAAAAAAAAAAAACAAAAGGGGTGGCCCATAAAATTGGATACATATTTATTTTGTGGAAGTTAAGTTGTAAAAAAATCATTATATAGGTATTTTTGTTACACGTAGCCGTTATATCTATAAGTCGATTTGTTTGTTGAGCCACATTTTGCTAGCGTTTAACAAATGGGAAAAGCCAAGAGGCTTCCCTTGATTTCAGAAGCCGAGACAACCAAGGAGGCTTGGGATACCCTTTAGAGGAGTTTTGGTGTAAGGGGGAGCATTGAAGTTGAAGATAAAAAGTTTGTTGAATCCCACTATGCTCAACTGCAAGTGGACGATGATTGCGATAAATTTGCAGAAGAAGCAAAGAATGAGTGCATATATTCTCGTGAATCCCACTATGCATAGTTGCAAGTGGATGAAAATTTGATGAATCCAACAACAAAGCTTGCTGATGAAAATTTAGTGAATCCAACTACAAATCTTGTTGATGACATTTGGGTGAATCCAACAACAGAGCTTGCTGATAACAACGAAGTTTCCATTGTTGTAGTCAATCTTATGGTGAATCCAACAATTAATATTATTAATGTAAACTTTGATGAATATTTGTTGGCTAATGATGGATGGTTGTGTTGTGGCCACAACCACCACCTATTCAAATCTTGCCTTGGAAACAATTTTGGATGGGTCCCCTAGAAGTTAATCTTGTATCTCTCCGAATGATCTGTTTTACCCGAGGGATTTGGCTCTCTGGGCCAGATCTTCCATTCACAAATGGTTAAAGCCCCTTAACAAATCCCTCACATATAACTCCGTTTAAGCCCTTTATTCCTATGCTCATCGGGATTTATTTAACTCACAAACCCCCATCGCATCATTATACCCGTCATAGCTCCTTATAGTGGAAATGCTCAAAACATGCATAAATCATCATTTTTTCGCTTATCGCACTCAACCTTGGCACATAGCGCATACCATAAGGCATCAGACCCGACGACACTATTAACCATACTCCATATATATGTCGGGTCCGGGGCCATATCACATATCACATATCGGTGGAGCCCAGGCCTTATACAGAATGAGCGCGGCGATATGGTAGACCCGTCGAGCTTATAAAATATGATATATATGTTTTTGGGTCCAGGGCCATATCGCATATCACAATTAGCGGAGCCTCAGGCTTGTGCATATTGTGATATGCGATATGCTGGACCCGACGATATTTATAGGCCCCGATACATAAAATTTGAGGTCCGGCCTGAGTGATTGGAGTGGGATTTTCTTTGTTTTCCCATGTTTTCCAAAATTCTCGATATAACAAAGGGAGCGGGTTTTTAGTGTAAAAGGCAGGCCCGTGGAGTCCCGATAGTGTAATTGCACATTGGGGAAGTGGAAGGCATGGGTATTGCGACTAGCAGAGGGGCCGATATCGGATTGCGATTAAGTGAAGCTCTTGAAAACTGTGCCAAGCCTATGGATTGAGCGGGAGATTGTGTGTTACGCGTGTTTTGTGCGTAAATCCTTTTCTTTCACACTTGTTCCCCGTAGTTTTATAAAAGTTAATGAAGGCAGCGTTTATGTTTTGTTTGAACATTTCTGTTATATTGCTCACAATAATGAAGCTAATGATAACTATCTCTACAGGTGAGAAGTAGAGGACGTAGGAGTGGATTGAAGATTCATGTATGCAAAAGCGTTGTGTCTAAAGATCCGGTCTTAAGCGCTCCAGGTCGGAATCCCACGTGTTGCATGCGCATTCCGAAAGCAAAGTTGTCCCAGTGTTTATCATGGGGAGGCAACACACAATCACCTTTTTTATCAACATCTGTTCACTTCCTCAGGAAATGAAGCGCTTCAGCAGATATGCTTTCTACGTGTTAGTAGTTACATTGACGATCCTACCTCTATATACTCGATTTGTATATCGAAAACAGTGGGGGGAGATGAAGAGGTAGGGAAGAACGAGAGTCACGAGCTTTTGCATAAGTATTACCTCTGAAGATGAGAAAAGGGGCTTTTTCGTGTGGCAGAACAACTTTTGTTTATTGTGAGTAAGGAATATTGTTTGGGTCAGAGAAGGAGCCTTTTCTCAGATTGATTTTCCTCTTCTTTATATGTTAAGAATCAGGATGTTGTTGAGAGCATAAATATGAATGTGATTTGTGTTTGTGCCCATTGATGACTTACAATTTATGATTATCTTTGGTTGTTTGAATGTGATTCTTCATCATAGTTAATTCATGAACAGTCCTTGATTTGAAACTATGTTAAACATCAGTTGCAAGCTTCTCTTCCATAAAATGGAATGTGCATTCCTGTATGAATGGTTGGATTGTAATTAAGTATTAATGCAACCTTGTTCTTATATGAACCAGTAATTGATTCATTTAGACTTGGAATTCATATATGATGTTTAACCTCTCTTTGTCATGCTCCTGTAGGATAGATTAGGATAGTTAGGACATAGACTAGAGTAGTTAGAAGAAGTGTAGATAGGATTTAATACATAGTGGTTAGCTATTTTAATTTTGTTGATTTAATTGAAGCCTTCTTCTCAGAAGCCATCTTTCAACTCATTTAACAGTTTACGGGGTCCCTTAAAACCCGTTAGAACTAGCCTTTCCAAACGAAAGCAGGTCTAATTGGGGCTTGCGATCGAGTTAGTTCCCCTTGTTGATATAGCGAAAATTCGCCATGTCAACAAATTGGCGCTAGAAGGATGGCCTGAACTGCCATCCACAACTTTTCAAGATTTCATCTATAAGTGCCACACATGGATTCAAGAAGATTAAAAAATGGATTGTGAAGGTTGAAAAGACCCCTCCTCTTATTCGGAAAAGCCTCATTTCGAAGAAGAGACACTGTGGGAGTATCTTGTCACTTAGGAACAACTAGTCATAAGACTTACTCAGGCTTATGCTCATTCCCTATCACAACTCCCTATCTTTCAGTCATTACCTGCGATAGCAAAAAGAAAGCCAAGGGTCTATCACATAAATGAAGAAACATTTGCAGCCCCTTCTCTTGAAGATATTGTTCTTGATTCTTTGCAGAGTATCAACTCTCATTGGGAAGAAATTCCTAAATATTCCCTGTCTGAAGGCAATCCCTGGCCTGATTTGGAAAATCCTAATGAAGAAGCCCTCAACAAGAACATCCCTATCCTCGATATGGCTAACATTCCTCCACCGGGTGGAAACCAACTCCCACCTCCTTCGGGAGCACTGCCTCCCTGGCTCGCTCAGGATGTTGTGGCGATACCTGGGCAACAACATCCCTTACCGAAGAATGCAAGAAAGGTACTACCTAAATTTGACCCTGAGCAGGGGGACACCGCTAAAAACCATATCAATTCGTTCTTCCTGGCCATGCGCATGCTGGGGGTAGCTGATGAAGATATGGTCTGTCGCCTATTCCCTTTTACCCTGATTGGTGTAGCTTCCACATGGTACTTTAGCTTGAGAATTGGATCGATCACCTCGTGGGCTGCCTTTCAACAGACCTTTTTGGACAAGTATGGTGATAACAAAACCCTTGCTGACTTAGTCCTAGAACTATCCCGTTTGAAAATGGAAACCAAAGAAAAGCTTAAGGATTTTAATATCCGGTTCAACACCTTGTTCAACAGAATCCCGACCATCGCCAGACCTACAGAAGAGGTGCTCATGGAATTCTACATCACTTCTCTCCTTGTGCCTACTACGATGTGGATCAAAAGGAGTAGCGCACAGACCTTACAAGCTGCTACCAATGAAGCAGTAAAAGTCGAGAATGAAATGCTTAGTCTCACAGCATGCCATCCTACACCCAGAGAAAAGAAAGCCCCTCAAGCTTCCAATAAGATTAATGGGAGTGATAACAAAGGGGCTGAAACCAAAGAAAATGATACCATATATGTAGAAGGTTTGCATCGGATTATTAAGAAGTTGACAAATACAGTCATCGATATGAAAAGGAATCTTGGAGAGAGTATGAGCGGGAGTGGAGGAGAGTATAACAACATAAAACCTTTCAAATGTTTCTATCATAAGAAGACAGAAGGTGGTCATGGTCCACTTGCACTGCTTGCTCCACCCAATGAAGGGAATTTAAACACAGAAGAGCTGGCTCTTATTGGATCACTCCTTAACCGAGAAGAACCTATAGTGGAGCTAGAGTGAGAACAAGAAGATGAGGAGGAATACCAAGTAGAAGAGCCCTCGGAAGAAGAATCCCAAATCAACATACTATGGGATTTCTATACAAATGAGAACGATGATGACCAAGGAGACAGTATGGTAGAAATCTACACATGAAGCAAAGGGCCACTTGTAGGTGTGATGAAGCCTGTAGATCATACCAAGAAAGATGTCTGCCCTGTGAAGGCACCTTCTCCCAAACTTCCTGTTGAGAAGAGTAGACACAGTGGTCAATCCAAGAATGCCCCTGTTGCAAATCCTCTAGAGAAAGAAAATGCATCTCCCACTGCAATGAAGGCTACTCGATATGGTAAACCCCCACCTAAGAATGGCAAAACCGGTATGTTTACTCTACCCTATCCTGTTTCTAACATTGATTACAATATTGTGGATGACCTTAAGAAATCTAGGGCTAATATCGCATACTTTGATTTGATGAAATTAACACAGCAAAGAGATTTGCTCTTGAAAGCTATGAATGAGAGAAATTCCAAAACTCCCACCGTCCTAAGTAGCCAAACCAAGAAGTCAGTGTCCAAACTTGTCAACACCTCCATTGCAGCCCAAATGCCATCGGCTATGGAAGCCACTCTGTCCAAAATGAATCGAAAACCCCAAGATGTCAGTGTAGCCATGATAGGGAGAAAATCAAAATCCATGACTCCACCTTTCTTGATCACATTTGAAATCCTCAACATGAACGTACACAATTGCCTGGTAGATTTCGGTGCCTCATCCACTATGATGCCTTATGCTATTGCTAAAAGACTACATGCAATACTTGAGAAAACCGGGACTCGAATTATGCAATTGGATAAGACAAATGTGAAAGTAATTGGAGAACTGAAAGATGTGTTGATTCGGATGGTTGCTAAACCACAATACACATAAGTCATTGGTATAGTGGTAGTCGATATACCCGAGGCCTATGGAATGCTGCTTAGTAGGGATTGGTCAACAAAACTCAATGGATATTTCTCAGTTGATTGGTCCCACCTCTTGTTGCCTCAAAAGGGAAAAGGTGATATGCTGAGAGTTGATCGAGAAAGATACATGAAGTATGTGGTAACTGAACTAAATGGTCCCAATGAACCTGTAATGTTTTCCAACTACATCCTTGGGAACTATAGTTTCAATGTTTATGCTACAAAAACCGTTTTTGGAGAATTCCATGTAGGAATAGTTGAAGAAACTTTGACATACACAAAGTTGGAAGTTCCCTCCCATAATCCAACTGATAAACTATCTTGTATTATAGTATATGATAGGAATAGTTTCTTAGATAGTAGTTCAATTGATGTAACATTAGATTCTATGTTCTGGACACTCTATTTTGATGGTTCTAATTGCCTTGAAGGTGTAGGTGCTGGGAGTATTCTCATCGACCTGCAGGGAAACACCATTTGATGGCCATCCGGTTGGAATTTGCATGCAACAACAATACAACATAATATGAAGGCTTGCTGCAAGGCCTGAAGAAAACCATTGATATGAATGTAAAAAATCTTAAAGCTTTTGGTGACTCATCGATAACTGTGGATCAGGTAAGGAAAATGATACATTGCAATTCACCACACCTGGTAAGGTACCAACATGAGGTATGGAACTTAATTGACAGTTTTGACTCTTTTAATACCACATATATACCTCGAGAGAAAAACCAAAATGATGATCTAATGGCTAGTATGGCTGCTAAACTTTCGCCTGATTTTAGATTAAAGAAGAACAAATGTTATGTTGAATTGATTTTTAGATCATCCGTGTTTGATAACATCTTAGATTGGCAGATGTTCGAAGATGACAAGCTTATGAATGGGAGTAAAGAGGAGGCTAAACCCTACCAACAAAAGCTTCGAAAGATGCATCTAGGCCCAGGACTGTTGGTGAAGAAAGAGTTTAACAAAACGCTGGATGATAAAATCATCTCTCTGGTCATGCACACCCCCTGGGTAGCCTATCTCGTGCGAGTAAGAAAGAAAATTGGGAACATCAGGCTATGTATCGATTTCAGAAACCTGAACCAAGCATCCCATAAAGATAGCTATCCTGTCCCTCCTATAGAACACATTCCCCAGTGCGTTTCTGGGTCTGAAATGTTGTCCCTATTAGATGTGTTTTCAGGATATAATCGAGCATTGGTGTCTAATGGAGATCAACTTAAGACAACATTCCAATACTTATGGTTGACCCAATTCCAAGTTGTGGAAAAAATTGGTCAAGGAACTTACAGATTGAAAACTTTGCAGGGAGAAATTGAAAAACTCCCTGTTAATGGCCAGCATCTGAAGAGATACTTCTAGTAGCCACCACATGGTGGTTACCTCTTGAGTAGATTAGAGTTCATTTCATTTTGTTATTAGTTTATTTGTATTTCTGTCTTTTCCTTTTTGTTCTCTGCAAATTTTATTTTCCGGTTGTTTTGAATTACAGTCCTTTTTCAACCAACTGACTTCGCCCCTCCCATCCTGTTCTCACTCTTCTTAGATTTTCCCTCATGCACCACCTCCAACTTCTCCCTTCCTCATTAACCTGCGGATGATTCCGCTATTTCTGAATCCATCATTACCTTGCAAATCAAACAAACTTCCTATCAACCCATGATAACTTGAAAATAAGTTGTAGAATTCAAACCAAGCCACTCATTGGCATCTGTTGAGAATTGTGTAAGATCTGTTGATAACTTAGATATCTGGAGCATGTAGGGGCATCTTTATAAAACAAGAATGTGTAACTACAGCTGGATTTGCATGGAGGGACGCCGCATTTTGAATAACTCCCACTTAGACCTAGCATATACTTGCCTATAAGGTTTACAATCATTCTTCACTGGCCCATCCGCCACACTAAATTGTCCAATACCTGTTATCCACAAGTAAACCTCCTTTCATGGGCTAAAATCACTGTCATATACTTGTGGAAAATCTATTTGTTCCCTAGTCCTTGTGCTTGAAACTGGAAGGACTTATTAAAAAAAAAAGAAAATGAAATGTCAGGTCCTTGTGCCAAACTGGAAGGACAAGTTGTTTGGGAAGCCGATTAGAGTAGGGACTATTGCTGGGCTTAGAGTACTGGTTGATATAGCAAGCCCAACCTTGCTTAAGAAGTTTAAAAATATGGCAAGATCCATGACTGCGCCCCACTCAATCCTATGAAAATACAACACTGAAATTCTTATATAAAGTGCAGACAAACATATTTGTATCAAGTTTGGTGAACAATGAAGAGCTGAGGTACACACCTAAACAAGTATGGATAGACTAGTGATGGCCCCAAAAGGATTTTTGAAAGTTGGAAACGGGTAAAGGGAGGTCAATAAACCCCACAATACTGCCATTGGAGAATGCCTGTAAAAATCCTATCAACAAGTAAAAGCTATTTGTCTCTATCCCACCTGAAGCAATTAATGTTGAAGTGGAACCCATGCCTTTTCATTTGTACAGTTTTCATTTCAAGTTTATCTTAACACCCTGATGTTTTATTGATCTAAGGTTTATTTGGAAATAGAGATAACTGGTTCGCCCAACGGTTCGCCATTTGTTGTGGCCACAATCACCACCCATTCAAAACTTGCCTTGGAAACAATTTTGGATGGGTCCCCTAGAAGTTAATCTTGCATCTCTTCGAATGATCTATTTTACTTGAGGGATTTGGCTGTCTGGAGAGCCAAATCTTCTATTCACAAATGGTTAAAGCCCCTTAACAAATCCCTCGCATATAACCTCGTTTAAGCCCTTCATTCCTATGCTCATCGGGATTTATTTAACTCACAAAACCCCCATCACATCGTTATGCCCGTCATAGCTCTTAATAGCGGAAATGCTAAAAACATGCATAAATCATCCCTTTTTCGATTATCGCACTCAACCTTGCCACATAACGCATGCCATATGGCATCGGACCGACGACACTAATAACCATACTCCAGATATATGTCGGGTCCGGGGCCATACCGCATATCGCATATCGGCGGAGCTCGGGCCTTATACACAATGAGCGCGGTGAGATAACGGACCTGCCAAGCTTATCAAATATGATACATATGTTTTCGGGTCCGGGGCCATATCACATATCTTACTCGGTGGAGCCCTAGGCTTGTGCATATTGCAATATGTGATATGCCAGACCTGACGATATTTATAGGCCCCGCTACATAAAATTTGAGGTCCAACATGAGTGATCGGGGCGGGATTTTCTTTGTTTTCCTCTGTTTTCCAAAATTCCCGATATAACAAAGGGAGCTGGTTTTTAGTGTAAAAGGCAGGCCTGTGGAGTCCCGATAGTGTAATCGCACATCGGGGAAGTGGAAGGCATGGGTACTGCGACTTGTGGAGGGGCCGATACCCAATTGTGATTAAGTGAAGCCCTCAAAAATCGTGCCAAGCCTATGGATTGAGCAGGAAATTGTGTGTTATGTGTGTTTTGTGCGTAAATCCTTTTCTTTCACACTTGTTCTTGGTAGTTTTATAAAAGTTAATGAAGGCAATGTTTATGTTTTGTTTGAACATTTTTGTTATATTTCTCACAATCATGAAGCTAATGATAACTATCTTTGCAGGCGAGAAGTAGAGGATGTAGGAGTGGATTCGAAGAGTCATGTATATAGAAGCGTTGTTTCTAAAGATCCGGCCTTAGGCGCTCCAGGTCAGAATCCCACGCGTTGCATGCACATTCCGAAAGCAAAGTTGTCACGATTTTCATGATGGGGAGGCGACACACAGTCACCCTTTTTATCAACATCTGTTCACTTCCTCAGGAAATGAAGCGCTCTAGCAGATATGCTTTCTACGCGTCAATAGTTACGCTGACGATCCTACCTCTGTATACTCGATTTGTATATCGAAAACAGTGGGGGGAGATGAAGAGGCAAGGAATATCGAGAGTCACAGGCTTTTTCATAATTATTATCTCCGAAGATGAGAAAAGGAGCTTTTTCGTTTGACAAACAACTTTTGTTTATTGTGAGTAAGGAAGATTGTTTGGGTCAGAGAAGGAGCCTTTTCTCAGATTGATTTTCCTCGTCTTTATATGTTAAGAATCAAGATGTTGTTGAGAGCATAAATATGAATGTGATTTGTGTTTGTGCCCATTGATGACTTACAATTTATGATTGGATTTGGTTGTTTGAATGTGATTCTTCATCATAGTTAATTCATGAGCAGTCCTTGATTTGAAACTATGTTAAACATCAGTTGCAAGCTTCTCTTCCATAAAATGGAATGTGCATTCCTGTATGAGTGATTGGATTGTAATTAAGTATTAATGCAACCTGGTTCTTATATGAACCAATAATTGATTCATTTAGTTTTGGAATTCATATATGATGTTTAACCTCTCTTTGTCATGCTCCTATAGGATAGATTAGGATAGTTAGGACATAGACTAGAGTAGTTAGAAGAAGCGTAGATAGGATTTAATACATAGTGTTTAGTTGTTTTAATTTTGCTGATTTAATTGAAGCCTTCTTCTTAGAAGCCATCTTTCAACTCATTTAACAGTTTACGGGGTCCCTTAAAACCCGTTGGAACTAGCCATTCCAAACTAAAGTAGGTCTAATTGGGGCTTGCAATCGAGTTAGTTCCCCTTGTTGATATAGTGAAAATTCACCATGTCCACAAGTTGCAAATGATGCAACAAAAATATCATATTGACATGATGTTATTTAGTGAGATAATTCCACTTGAATCTGAAAACCAAGTGGAAGACAACCTATCTGCAACAACATAGGTTAGTACAAAAGTGGAAGAGATGGACAGAGACAAAGACAAAGACAAAGACAAAGACAAAGAAACTTACCGTTTATTTCCAATATGCAGGTGAACAAGACGATTATGAACAAGAGTTAAAGTTCCTTGAAGAAGTCAAAGAGACAAAGACATAGATAGAGGCAAAGGAAAAGAAGGAAATAGACAAAGAGAAAATGCAGGCAATGGAAGAGGCAGAGAAGCGCAACAGGAGAAATCTATCATTACAGAGCATAAAGAACAAAACCAATGTGCTTCTGCAAATATTATTAATTCTAACATTGATTTCTAGTGTGCAGGTACACAAAATGATTATCAAGAAGAGTTAAATTTCCTTGAAGCATGGCTTGCAACACCATGCCTTGATAATTTCTACATAAAAGCTACTTAATTGAAAGTTGAAGACAATATGCATGACGAACACATCAATGAAATTTTCAAGTATTGGAGTTTTGAAGAGATACAATTTTATTCTCATCTTATGTTGCAACAAATTGATGATGAAAAACACACTACATAAGATAACATGCGGCAACACCCACATACAAGACATTTTTTGATGAGGACCAGGACATGCTTAGACAACCTAAAAAAATGGAATGCCTACACTAGCAAATGAAGAAACTGAAATTTCAAGCCTACAATAAGAAGAAAAAGATGAAACAATTTAGAGGCTATAGGATCTGGAAGAAGAGAAGAAGAAAGGTAAATGTAGTTGAAGTCAATTTTTTTTAAATTGTAAGCCTAGGTGAGACGTAGACCGACAAACATCTTAATTGAATTTTAAGTGGTTGTAATTAAAGGGGAGTGTTGTAAAATCTAATTCCAGCCACCTGATAGGTGTAAAAACCATCCATTCAAGTGTCCTAGTTTAGTTTCAATTATCCCAATTTAGTTTAGTCTCACTGCAGTCATTCAGTCATTCATTATTTATGTCTCCAATGTAATATTGTTTAAGTCATTCATAATATTGAGAAGATAAATCCTCTACTCCACGTTACTCTTCATTCTTTGTCAACACTAACTTGATAATCAATTCATCATACACCTTTGAAGCACCTTCACAAGAAACCTTCTCTGTAATGATGTCGAGTTGTAGCCCTAGTAGTGCAAAAACACCTCTTGCTGCTTTGATGAAATATTTTATAAAATATGCTTTGTATCTGAACCATTCAATTATAAATGGCATGCCCAAATATATGACCCATTTTCTAGGTTGCTTTGTCGCTTGCATTTTGTATATGTAGCCAATGGTCTGCAACACATTGATTTGATTAGCCGTTGCATCGTTGAGCCATTGAACCTCAGGTTTAGCTTGTTGTATAAACCCTTCATTGTCACCTTGTACATACCAATTAAGATTATTTTACAGAATCTGTAGTTCCTTGAGATATATCGGTTTACCTTGAGTACACCCTCCATCTCTTCTAGTAGTTCATTGAGATATATCAATTTACCTTGAGTACACATCAGGAAAGAAGCCAATGTAGCCAATGCAAGGTGGCCTGTATAGTCTTCAAATAAATTGCTTCTAAACATAACAAATATTCCAGTTGGGTCTATAATTGTTTCCATTGATACACCTTCTTTTCCATGTGCATCATATGATTCCCGCAACACTGGATCACTCAGAACTTGGTAAGTTTCTCCCAAGACCTAAAAAAATTGTGCAACTTGAGGATCATTTGGGTTTTTATCAAGATGAACTTGCCTGGCATTCCTGTAGTAATATTTCTTGATCTCTACTTCAATGGCCCTGGGACTAATTCCTAGCATGTTGTATTAACCAGTTTCCTTGACCATATTTAGAAATCTCCCACAGATTCGAATGCGAAATTAAAGTCATCCGCTAACTCCGCTAGTTTGGAAAATAAAGATTGGTTGAAATCAGGCCAAACAAATATCAAGCCCTATAAACTATTACAAGCATACATTCAATGAATAAGTGCACATTATAACATGTAAATAATTTGAATGATTTTATTAATACCAATGGGAAGGCAAACTTACAACAACACATTAATGGAAAATGGAGAAGCTATATGGGCTCCAAGATTACCAGATCCTTTGCTCCTTGTGTGTCTCCAATCTATGGTGAAAGTGCAGCAGTATAAGCTTGCTTTCTAGTATGGATATGGTGAGAGACCTCAATGGTAGTATTTATAAGTGAAAGGGTGTACATTATAATGAGATAACTTTAATGTGAATAATCACAACTGATGAGTGAAGAGAGTAGGATAAGGATAATTATGGGAGGTTGTATTTATAACTGAAAGGGTGTACCTTCTAATGAGCTAGCTTAAATGTGAATTATCCTAACACAAGTGGAGAGAGTGGGATAAGGACACTGATGGAAAAATAAGATAAAACACAACTTTTCTTAATATAGGTCTACGTTTAGCCATTATGAAATTTTCATAAGCTCAAAATCATTAATGAGCAACACAATCTTCTTTTTGAAATAACCATGGCCCATGTGAAAAATTAGTTGGCAAAAACATTTAAGTACAAATTTATAACTCTCTTATATATATATATATATATAGTATGGTATGGTATGTTAGACTTGGAGTGGTCGTGTATAATGCATTAATATAGCATAAATCACACTTAGCTTTACTTAGATTTAGTTAGCCTTATTACTTGCATGCAACTAATCTTAACTTAGTTGTTGCTTTATGTATTGATTCTCTCATCAATATTGGGATATCGAATTCATTCTGTTTTCTAATTTTCTTTTTCAATTCAAGTGATGAGAGAATTGGAGAAGGTGAATGATTTTTTTTTTGCAGGTTTGAATATCAAAGAATTATAAACTATTGGGAGATTGAAAGTGCCAAAAATTGCTATAGAATTGAATTGATGAAAAAATGGAATTCCCAACTTTCATCATTCTCACTCCATAAAATTACTATCAATGGAATTCAATGCTTTTTCTTCATCTTAAGAGAAAAATGGTTGTATTAGATAGTCATGGGAATCGAGATGGAACCCATATTAGAGGATGAGAAGTTCAATTGGCTTAACATATATGACATGACTTATGGAAGATTGTCTATCTATGTCTCTTGATATTCTTTATGAGATCATAGATATTAAATAACCACATGAAATTTGGAGTACATTGAAAGCATTATATGGCAAAGAAGATGATCTAGAACATAATTTGGAGATAAATAGCGTGATCTATCATAACAGTCATGAAACCGATGAAGATTTCTTCCATAATGTGGACAAATATTCTAGAGCCAGTGTTGCACTTGAAGAGTCTGGTTCTTCTATTGTTGATGAAGCTATTTCATATGAGAATTTTATCCTATCCAATAATGAAGATGTTGCACATGAGGAAATCTCTTCCTCCACTGGTGATGCAGACTTTCTATAGATGGAGACATTTGTTTGAATAAGGAGAGGACTTTGATTCCTATACTATTGATGATGTTGATGATGCAAACCTGTCAAGGTCTCAATTTGATGATGCCCCATGTGCACTCTCAACCAAGGAGCCATGCATGCACATGCATGCATCAAATGAGGTATCTATAATGCCATACATGCATCAAAGGAGGCATCTATAACGCCATGAATGCATCCCTAGAGACATGCATGCATATATGGTACAAGCATATGATCCTTAAACACATGTTGAATTAGAAAGGAATCCATTTTGGCATGCAACCTTGGATATGGAGAATCAATCCTTGATCCAAACATGGGAGTTGAAACCTCTACTTCTGAAATGGAATCTTGTTCCTCCAGACCCATTTGCACAGGATTCCACCTCTAGCTATATACTTACTTTGGGATATGACCTTATTTGTTTCTCAAGCAAGAAGCAAGTTTCCATTGCTTTATTATAAGTAGAGGCCAAGTACAGAGGAACATTCAATACTGTCATACATGGCATTTGAGTGCAAAATTTCCTTTCCAAGCTTGGTATCATTGTCCATTTTCCAACTATCATATGGTGTGACAATCATAGTACACTGAAGTTTTGCAGAGATCCAGTGTAGTGTCAACAAACCAAATATATCGAGATCCACATGCATTACATTAGAGGATTGATTCATGATGTCATCATTGAGTTGTAGTACTGTCCAAACTTTGAGTAGACTATAGAGATTTTCACCAAGAATTTCACTAAGTAGAAGTTTCACTTTATGTGGGATCATCTCAGGGTGAAGGACACAACTTCCAAGCAATTTCCATTTCTTTTATTTTTGCAATGTATTTTTGAGGGGGGGGGGGGGGGGGGGGGCGCGGCCTTTGTTCCCACTAGGTTTTCCCTCTTTCCTCTTTAATGCATTGTACATGGGCCCCTAAAATGGCTTTGTTGCCGGGACTCTTCCATCGTACTCACCTAAGTTATGCTTAATGAGGTGTGTTGATGTACATGCACATTAGCATAGGATAAATCACACTTAGCTTTAGTTAGCTTTAGTGTTAGCATGTGGTGTACATGCATATTAACATAACATATAACACACTTAGATTTAGTTAGTTTTACTACTTGCATGTAGTGTACATGAAAATTAACATAGCATAAAACACACTTAATTTTAGTTAGCTTTAGTTAGCCTTAGTGCTTGCATGCAATTAAATTTAACTTAGCTACTTATGTATTGATTCTCTCATCAATATTGAGATATTGAATTCATTCTCTATTCCATTTTTCTTTTTAAATTGTTGAAATTTTATGCAATTATTCCCTACCTATGTCCTTACATGTGCTCTAATAGTTTTACATGGAGTATGCCCTAAAAATTCTTCTGCTTGGCTAAGAGCTCATCTTCCTAGGATGAAAGGAAATGGGTTAATGACCTAAGACCTAGAGGCATATGGTAGGAGTGAAAGCCTACCTCTTACTGACCACTGACAGGGTCATTCCAAGTGTTGTGCTTTTCCTTGAATAATGATGATGAGTCATCCTATATTAATGATGGCATGCCCCTTCAGTGGCCTGCCATGGTTGTCCAGGATCCTTACTTTATGATTCATCTTGAGGTGGCAACACTCTCTTTATGGTTTTAACTCTCTCTCCTTGAGAAGTGGAAAAACCAATATTCCTCACTAAATTTAAACTCCACACATTTTTGTTAGCTCGTGGCGGAAGTGACCCTTTTCCTTTAAACTAAACCACAAAGCTAAGTTATGTCCAAGCGCATTGCGGGTCCCTTTGGGGCAGTCGAGGTTCAAATTTGACTAGCAATCAGAGGTCAGACTTTATTTGCCTTACCACAACCCTGAATTAACTTGAAGCCTGAATGATGACTATGAAAAGAAGAGGTCAGGGCTTGAAAAATGGTGTTGGAGGTTGGGATTTCTTCTCCTATGAGCTGTCACCATGCACCCAACTTTCTCTACAAGCTGACTATACTTCGACTTTGAATATTCGACCAGGTGTTAACTTCTTTGAATCCACCCTCATCCAAAGGTAAACTATCAAATATGAACTCATAGTCTTACTCTTTGGAGAATTTGATGACTCCCTCTTCTTGACTTAGAACTACGAGTTTTTCCCAACCTCCTTTGCTGCGAAAAATTTCAATGTGCCTCTCATACTACTCAAAAGTTCTGTCCACATGCTGACTACCACCTGCCTAACTAGTGATTTATCTTGAATGCCTCAAGCTTATCAAGGAAGGTTGTCGACAATTTGTTAGTCAAGAGTTTCAACTTCATTCAAAGATCATTATGGCATCCCTCCGTCACACACATGTATTATATGCACGACACCTTTTGTTAGGTCTGTATAATACTAATTTGGCCCCCTTATTGTTATTGTTAGTGTAGCCCCCTAATTTTATTGTTGTGCTCATGCACCCCCCATATTGTTATTGTTGTGCCCCATAGAAGCCCACTATTATTATTGTTTTTCTCTTACATCATTATTGTTATGTAGGATCTGATTATATTGTGATCCCTTAGACTCCTATATATACCAAGGAAGTCTTTTCAATTGTATCATCCAAGAATTGTTCATTTATGTGATCTAAAGGATGTTTTCTCCTTGAAGAGGCTAATTTTCAAGTCGTTGATCTATCTTTTCTTCTATTTTGTGATTTGGTTGCATAACATTTCATGCTAAAGCTTTGGATTCTAGGGTTTTGCTGTTTCAAATAGGCCATCTTGGAATTTTCACTATAATTTTTTTTCTATGAGGCTAAAGAACACAAAATTTTGATCACATGGAGCTGAAATCCCAGTGAACATCGTGTAAACATTTCAGACCTTGTTTCGCTATATTTGCTGAGATATGGTCTGAAGAAGTTAGGGTTTGTTTAGGCTCCGGAATTCATTCTTAAACAAGTGACATAGGGAAAATCGTCATAAATTTCTCTACAAGAATCATATTTGAATTTCCTAAAAGGAGATTGAAATTGCATGGAATTTGGTTTTTTTGTGTATCATTTTCAGGGCTGAAGGTCGAAACATTGACACGTGAAATTCCGTACAAGTTCGATTTATTGAACCATTCTATAATCGGGTAATCGTGGGAGATTTGGAAAAAATTTAACTTGAAGAATCCAATCTTAGTCTGACTTGTGGCATTGAAAATAAGACTAAGAGTGCTACCAAAGGATGAAATTCTCGTCCTTGGGGAGCTGGAATTACATAGATACAACAATTTCAATATTGAGCTTCTAAAAAATCAAGAAAAATTGTGTGTATTATTTTAAATTTTGCAAAATGTTTTTTGAAAAATCAGTTTGAAGTGATTCAAAGGGCTTAGTGAAGCATAATTGTCATTGTTTGATTCCAAAATTCCTCAAAATAAAAAAATGGAAACATCTATTAAGAAATTAGAAATCTCTACTATTATGGATGAATAAGAGGAAGAGATGGAACATGATATATCAAAATTATGAGACCAAGTGCAACAAATTTCACTCTCGCAGAGAGTAACCAAAAATGAAATGGAAGATAAGATGGATGGTTTGAAGAATGTTTTAAAATCCTACATGGAAGCAATGATGAATGTCAAGATGGAAGGTTTGAAGGATGGCTTAAAAATAGAAATGAAAAGGGGCCTAGAAGGTTTGAAGGAAGGTTTGACAAAGTTGCTATAATAAATGATTCCTAGTGGTGACAAGGTACTCCATGAAAATCATGATGAAGGAAAAAGTAATACAAATTATGATTTTAGAAACTCCAATAGTGGGTTGAAGACTAACCACATTCCAAAGACTGATATGAGGAATTTTAATGGTAAGGATCCCATAACATGGATAATACATATGGAGCAATTCTTTGATCTACATGATGCGCCTGTCACACAAAAGGTACACATTGCATATTTATATTTAAAACAAAATCATTTTGTATGGTTTAAATGATTTTGTTCTCGTAAATCAATTGCCATTTGGACAATTTTTGCATAATAATTGGTAGCACATTATGGGGATACAAATAACAATACCTTCTTTAGCCAATTGATAAATCTTTAACAAAAGGGTTCAATGGAAGAGTACATTGAGGACTTCCAAAGATTGAATATTAAGGTAAATGATATTCTAGAGGAGCATAGCATTGATGTATTCATAGGGATTTTAAAGGATAACACCCAACATGAGGTTCACCTTTAGGAACCTGATTCATTGGAGAAGGCATTCAAGGTGGCAAGAAAAGTTGAAAAAAATATTTTGGCAACAAGAAAGTATACCACTCACAACTATAAAGATGGAAGTGCTACTACTCCTAGCCTTCCACAATCAACAAGGTTGACACCACAACAATTGGAGGAAAAAAGAGCAAACGATCTTTGTTACAGTTGTGATAGAAAACACACTAAAGGTCATAAGTGTGCTGAGAATAAATTACTTTACATAGATTTTGAAGAGGAGGAAGAAAATGAACAAGAGACATCAAAAGAAGAGGATATACAACATGAACCAAACTCGAAAAAAGAACAAATGAATCTGACCATATATTGTAATGCATTGGTGGGAATCACCACTACTCAATCTCTCAAGATAAGAGGATTTATCAAGAAGAAAAAGGTAATAGTGATGATTGATTCAGGTAGTACCCATAATTTTACTCATTTTAAGATAACCAAGGAATTAAATTGCTTTCCATATCTAGCACTAGAGTGTTAAGTGATGGTTGCAAGTGGAGGAACTATAAATTGCTATGGAAAGTGCCATAATATCAAGCTAACCATGGGGGAATATGTATTAAATAGTCTAATGCTTTTCATTCCAATGGGTGGTGCTAATGTTGTATTAGGAGTCCGATGGTTATAATTTTTGGGGATGATAGATTTTAATTTTCAAGAACTTTTCTTGAATTTTTTTTGGGAAGGAAAGGAAATTGAATTAAGGGGTATTGTATGGAAATTGGGGAATATAATCAACTTTAATGGCATGACAACGCTTATGAAGCAAGAACAACAGGGAGTAATTGCACAATTATGCTCACCGGAGGTTCAAACATAAAAATCATCTATTTCTCTAGATCTCCAAAAAGTATTGGAAAATCATTCCAAGGTATTTGAGACTCTCAAAGGTATCCCACCTATTCGGGATTATGATCATGCTATTCACTCTTTTACAAGAATTGTTCCTCCAAACATCAGGCCTTAAAGATATCCCTATGCCCAAAATAGTGAAATTGAACATATGTTTCAAGAAAAGCTAGAGGTAAACATAATTCAATCTAGTCAAAGTTCTTTCTCACCTCCACTGTAGTATTGGTGCACAAGAAGGATGGATCATGGAATATGTGTCCAGATTATAGGGAGATAAACAAGCTCATTATTAAATATAAATTTCCCACTCTTGTCATTGATGAATTACATGGAGCAATTTACTTCACCAAGTTGGACCTTCATTCAGGATATCATTAAATTAGAATGAATACTGAATACATTCCGAATACATATTCATAACTCATGAAGGTTGTTATGATTTTTTGGTCATGCCTTTTGGCCTTACTAATGAACCTTCCACATTTCAAGGTTTGATGAACTCCATTTTCAAACCCTTCCTTAGAAAATTTATGTTAGTATTTTTTGATGATATACTAATCTATAGCAAGTCTTGGAAAGATAATGTTCAACATGTTGACAAGGTGTTCAAACTATTGGAGGAGAAAAAATTATATGTAAAAACCTCCAAATGTTTCTTTGGAGTACAGTAAGTGGAATAATTGGGTCATATTGTATCTCAAGAGGGTATTAAGGTAAACCTTAACAAAATTAAAGCCATTAAGGAATGGGAAATTCCCACAACCCTAAAGCATCTTGGGGATTTCTTGAGTTGACAGGGTATCATCACAAGTTTGTTAAGAATTATGGGAGAATAACAACACCTCTAACAACATTATTGAAGAAATATGTATCTTCTTGGACTTGAGAATCAACTAAGGCCTTTGGACATCTTAAAGAAGAAGTGTTCCAAGCACTGGTCTTAGCTACACCAAACTTCACATAAACCTTTATTGTGGAATGCAATGCCTTAGGAAATGGAATTAGTGTTGTTTTCATGCAAGAAGGAAGACCCATTAATTTTGAAAGTCATCCAATCAAGGGAAAGTATTTACAAAAACCTATTTATGAGAAGGAAATGTGGGAAATACTACATGCACTAAAGAAATGATGACCTTACCTAATGGGAAGAGACTTCAAGGTAAAAACAAATCATGATAGTCTTAAATAATTTTTGGAACAAAGATTATCTTCAGAAGAGCAACACAAGTGGGTCACAAAGATGTTGGATTATGTATTTGTAATCATCTACAAAAAAGGGAAGCAAAATGTTATTGCAAATGCACTCTCAAGAAAGGATGAGAATGTGGAAGCATTGCTATGTGCCATTTCTATTATCCAAGCTGATTAACTAAATCAAGGGATGAATGGAAGAATGACGAAGAGGCGTGGACACTCATTAAATTTTTTCAACAAGATAGAAATACATTTCATACATTTATAAAGAAAAATTATTAATTATGGTACAAAGATCGCTTATATCTTTGTAAGTATTCCCAACTCAAACAAAATATTCTTTTAGAATTGCACACATCCCCCTTAGCAAGGCACCCAAGATTTAAAAAAATTACCAAAGGTTCAAGAAGGAATTTTTTTGGGATGGCCTTAATTATGATATTCAAAAGTTTGTGGAAGAATGTTTGGTTTACCAACAAAACAAAGGTTAAACAGTTAAGACCCCAGGTTTGTTATAACTTTTATCCATTCCAAGTCAGCATTGGGAGGAGGTCTTTGATCCAGATTTAAACAGGAACGCAAGAAATTACAGATATAACCATACATATAAAGATGCAACAGAAATAATACTTCATTTCATTACAGTAAAATACTTAAATATGCTTACAAACAAAAATGGAAATAAACTAGCTAGGGCGATGGTAGCTTATCTCTGAGAAGAGTTGTGGTGGCTACATGCATCTAAACTATGTTACAATGAGTCTCGAAGGCCTATTTATTGTTGAGAAACAATGGAAAACCCTAAACATGCAAAAACTAACCCTAGAAGATGAAATGCCAAATTGTGGGCCCCGTTTGGGTAAATTGGTACATCAACTTCCTGGGGTTGTAACTTTGGCATACGATCTTCGTTTGACACACACAATATCTAGTTAGAAAGATCTATCCGAGAACTAAAATTTTGGGAAGATAAACATTAGTCCATCGGCCCATGTTGCTCCAAATTTTCCCAATAAACGTCGTTTAGGGCCTCAAAATGGCTCCAAAAGTTCAGGACCCGAAAAACTGCTAAAAATAGTAAACTATGTTATAATTAAGGAAACTAAAAAGATGAAAGAAACAATGGTGGGGGTCCAAGTGGACTTGGCAAGTAGCCACCAATATCCACTTGGATCATTCCTCCCCCCTTAAGAAGCAATGGTCCCCATTGCGTTGAGTTCCTCCATGAGATGAGGAAACATCTGCTAAACTTGGTCCCTAGTGAGCCACTTGCCCTGGTGAAGGAGTTGACCTGCTTTGAAAATTCGATACATTTGGATATTCTGCTAGTGAGTGTGCTTGATCTGTGTGTCCATGATCTAATCAGTTGCAACTTGTTCCATGTAATCTAGATTTAACTCTGTGGGTGTGAGCTATTCTGCAATGTCGGATGTGTCTAGTAACGGTGGAAAGTATGGCCGAAGGCGGTCCACATTGAACACTGGGTGCAGGACAAGGAATGGGGGAATGCTGAGTTCAAATGAATTGTCTCCCATAGCCTTGGTAATGGTGTAAGGACCATATCAGAGTGGTCTGATTTTCCGATAAGCTCTGGTAAGGCGTTCCTTTTGCAAATGCATCTAGACTTTGTCACCAACCTGAAACTTGTGTGGCACCCGATGTTGATCATATCGCTGCTTATACTTGGCATTTGATTTCTCTAGAATGTCATGGACCTGATGGCGAATATGTTGGATGTGCTCAATGAAGCTTTTTGACTTGTTTGTTTCGGAATGTACATGAGCCGAATTTGCGTGAGTAGCTGCAAATGGCATGGCGACATCAATGGGACATAGTGGCTAGAATCCCAAGCCCACCTAAAAAGGGCTATGGCCAGTCGAGTTGTGGAGAGCCCGGTTGTAGCTATGCTGAACATAGCGGAGGTTCTCATCCCATGTGCGTGGATGCTTTGAGTTGTACATGCACATAATGTGTACGATCATCCTGTTGACAACCTCTATCTGGCCATTAATTTGAGGATGGAAGGCTATGGACTTAGTGAGTTTGGTGTCTAGTATCGACCAGAGACTAGAACAAAATGTACTAAGGAACCTGCTGTCCCAATATGAGATGATAGACTGTGGGATCCCAAAGTGTACCCACACTCGTTCAAAGAGGAGTTTAGCAGTGGCTTCTGCTGTGATATCTTCTTACAGGCCACCATAATGGCCATCTTCGAGAACCTGTCGACGACCACAAAAACACAGTCATTTCCATGCTTAGTAGAAGGAAGGCCCAACATGTAATCCATGGAGATGGATTCCCAAGGTCGACTAGGGGTAGGTGGCGGGGTATAGAGGCCTTGCTTCTTGATGGTCAATTTGGTAATGGCGTAGGCGGTGCATGATCTAATGTACTTCCCGACATCCTGTCGAAGATTCGGCCAATAGAAATACTTCTGTAGTACTTCCACCGTTTTGTCGACTCCGAAATGCCCAACAGGCCAACTATAGTGTGCTTCCCAAATCATCTTGGCACGCTCGCTTGAAGGAACAAAAAGGCGACTCAGGTGGCATAACAGGGCATCCTGGAGGTGAAAATCTGGAACATGCTGACCCTCCAAGAGTGTCTATTATGTGTGGATGAATTCTAGGTCGCTTTTGTAGAGAAGTGGCCAATCATAAGTCTCGTTCCCACAAGAGTTGAGCATGGTGGTTAACGCCATGATCGGTGGTCGACTGAGGAAATTTGAAACATTATTGGTGCTACCCTTCTTATACTTGATATTCAAATGGAATTGCTGCAGGTATGTGGACCACTTTTGATGGCGATCATTCTACAATTTCCCTTGGGTTTGCTTGAACTGCAGGGGTCGGTGGTCTATGTGGATGACTATTTCCTTCCCCAAAATGTAATCCTTCCATTGTCGGCAGGCCTCCACAATGGAATACATCTCTTTTTCATAAGTGGGATACTTCCGGACTATGTCTAAAAGTGTCTCACTATGATATGCCATTTGATGCCCGTGTTGAGTAAGGACTGCCCCAATAGCATAGTTAGAGGCATTTGTCTCGACCTCAAATGGTTGTTTCAAGTCTGGTAATGTGAGCAATGGTTCCGAGTAGAGGCGATATTTCAACTCTGTGAATGCCTTCTGTTGAGATTCAGACCAAAATAATTTTTCTTTCACTCCTCCCTTGGTGACTTGACTCAAGGGCCAAGTGATATGAGAAAATCCCAACATGAACCTACGGTAGAAGTTGGCAAGACGTAGAAAGTTGCGGAGCTCTGTGAAAGTGGTCGGAGATGGCCAATCTTGAATGACTTGGATCTTTGCTAGATCCACATGCACCCCTTGTTCATCAATAATGTATCCCAGATACTGAACTTGGGTCATGCCAAAAGTTCATTTCTCCAAATTGGCACATAACTTGTGTTGCCGCAGTGTTTGGAGAACCTATCGGATGTGGTGGAGGTGTTCTTCCCAACTTTGGATGAAGATCAGGATGTCATCCAACTATACCACTACAAATGAGTTGGTGAATGGCCACAAGATGTCATCCATTAGCCTCGTGAAGGTTGCAAGAGCATTCGTCAATCCGAAAGGCATAACCAACCATTCGAAAAGGCCCTCCTTGGTTTTGAAGGCAGTCTTCCACACATCGGAGGGCTTGATTGGTACCTGGTGATATCCTGACTTCAAATCGATCTTGCTAAAATATTTTTCTCCCTTTAGTTGGTCCAGGAGGTCATCAATCCGTGGGATCGGGTACCTATTACAGACATTGATCTTGTTCAGCACCCGATAGTCAATACAGAGTCTCCAAGTCCCATCCTTCTTTTGTACCAACACGATCGAGCTCCCACAGGGCGATGAACTCGAACGGATGTGACCTTTCTGCAACAACTCCTGAATCTGCCTCTTGATTTCATCATTCTCTAGAATGGAGCGTTGATAGATTGGTCCATTGGGTAGCAGCGTACCTGGGGTCAGATCGATGGAGTGCTTTACCTGATAGTGTAGGGGAACCCCTGCAGGGGAGGTGAAGATGTCCTCATACTCCTCCATGACCTTGTCCATCTATAGTTGTTGTGCGGAGAGGCCTTGTCTAGAGGTCGTGGCCACCGTCTTCTTCTTTCCTTGAGGGCGTATCATCAGGGAAACAAATTTCCTGGTTTTGGAAATCAGCTTATTGCATTTTTTTGTAGTAACCAAAGAGATGGTGGTAGGCGGTGCTACCTCCGGTATTGTGTACAACTTATTTCCCAAAGTAACAATAATAGCACGGGGCCTTGACTCATACATAACATGTCGCTTCCACAAGTATGGTTGTTCTAATAATACATCACAAACATCAAGGGGAGAAATGTCACACAATACCTCATCTGTGAAGGGCTTGATATTGTATGGAAGGCGACACTGCTGGCTCACGCGAAGATCCGTCCTTGGTGAAGCCACCTGATGGTGTATGGTTGTGGATGTGCTATGGTCAGTAAGCCCAACCACTTCACGACCTCTGCCAAAATGAGGTTCTTTTGGCTCTCACCATCGACAATTAACTGTAGTGGGGAGCCCTTACCCACATCTGGGAGTGGAAGAGACACTCCTCCTCCTATGGATCTTTGTGTTCCTCCTTCTAGATCTTTGTGGTGGCAACAGTGGCGTTGGGCTCCGCATCGATAATCTGCTTCCCTTTCTCATTCCCCTTGTCGGGTTTTGACTCAGGATCGGAACATGCATCTGATTCTGAAACCTTTAGCTCGGCCACCAGTGACTGATTGGCCTAACACTCACTTGTGTTGTGAGTGGAGGTCTTATGGAACTCACACCACTTTTCCCGTGTCCTTTTTCAGCTTCGTGGTGCTGTTCTTTGCTTGCAGCTTTGGCGGGTTGTCTTGTGCCTCCCCGCCTTGGCTTTGTCCTTTGTTCTACGATTTGGGGGCACCTTTCCTTTGCTCTGGATTCGTAGATCCAAAGTCTCGCTTCTTCTGTTTAAACTTTTGCTCGATCTTGACGGCATATCAGTATGCCGTGCTGAGCGAGGAGATGTTCAGGAATTCTATTTCTTCCTGGATGTACCTATGCATGCAACCATGGTATTTGAGTACCAAATTCTGCTCTAAATCCTTAATACCCAACTTTGTGCGAAGGGTATGGAAAATAGTGGTAAACTCCGGCATGTCTTTGTCCCTTCCCTGCCGCAGCATGGTCCACTTTATGTATTGATCCTCATAGCTTCCGAAAAGGTAGTATTGCTCTTTAACGAAAGTCCGGAATGAATTCCAAGTGGGTGCATCTAAAAAAAGTAAGGCTGTACTTTCATCCTTCTACTCGTAGTAGGTTTCCCACTAGTCCTTGACGTGGGGGGCGGCTTTGAGAAGAGCGAAAGTAATCTTTTCCTGGCCGGAAAAATCATGAATAGAAAAATACCCTTCTAGCAGATTTAACCATTTATCTACGATGTCTGCATCCATTTGACCCTCAAATATGGGAATGTCAAAGTTAACTTATACCTTAAAGGTGTGGCGCTTCCAGAGTAGCTGCTGGAAGTAGATGTGTCGCCCTTGGGTAACTGCTAAAGGATCTGGGCAAAGTTGTCCATCATTGCCTTCCTTTGTCGCTCTAGGGCCTCTTCGAGCAAGATTTTGATAGGATCTCCTGCCCCTTTGTATTTCTTTTCATCCGCCATGGGAGGCCGACGGGATTTGCGAGGTTGGTCTTGCAAACGTTCGACCAGTTCAAGCCCTAACTCCTTATATCCCGACCTCGTTGGGAACATGCAAAGAAAGATAGAGAAAGAGCAGACCACTATGATACCACTGATCCAGATTTAAACACGAACGCAACAAATTACATATATATCCATACATATAGAGATGCAACAGAAATAATTCTTCATTTCATTATTGTAAAATACTGAAATATGCTTACAAACAAAAATGGAAATAAACTAGCTAGGGCGATGGTAGCTTATCTCCGAGAAGAGATGTGGTGGCTACATGCCTCTGAACTATGTTACATTGAGGCTCGAAGGCCTATTTATTGTTGAGAAATAATGGAAAACCCTAAACATCAGAAAACCTAACCCTAGAAGATGAAACACCAAACTGTGGGCCCCATTTGGGTAAATTGGTACATCAACTTCCCGGGGTCATAACATTAGCATACGATCTCCGTTTGACGTGCACAATATCTCGTTAGAAAGATCTATCTGAGAACTACAATTGTAGGAAGAGAAAAATTGGTCCATTGACCCATGTTGCTCCCAGTTTTCCACAAAATACATCGTTTAGGGCCTCAAAACGGCTCCGAAAGTTCAAGACCCGAAAAACTGCTAAAAATAGTAAACTGTGCTACAATTAAGGAAATTGAAAATATGAAAGAAACAATGGTTGGGGTCCAAGTGGACTTGGTGGGTGGCCACCAATATCCACCTGGATTAGTCTCAATGGATTTTATCACAGGTTTACCCAAGTTTGAAGGAAATAGTGTAATCATGGTGGTAGTTGATAGACTTACGAAGTATGCACACTTTTGTGCATTATTTAATCATTTTAAAGCCAATACGATTTCTACTACATTTATGGAAAAAATTCAAAAGCTACATGGAAACACAAAGTTTCTTGTAAGTGAAAGAGATCCCATTTTCACTAGAAACTTTTGGACATAGTTATTTTCTTGTCTTGGTACTCAATTATTTCATAGCTCATCTTATCACCCCGAATCAGATAGGCAAACTGAGATAGTGAACAAATTTTTGGAAGGATATTTTCATTGGTTCATATCTGATAAAAAAGCACAATGTGTCAAGTGGTTACCTCTGGCTAAATGGTGGTATAACATTTCCTTCCATACTGAAACAAAAATGACCCCATTTATGGCACTTTATGGATATCATCCACCGTCCATCATATCATCTTTAAGAGAAAATTATAAGGTTCAAGCAATGGAAGATCACATCGAGCATCAACAAGATGTTCTCCAACTCTTAAAAGATTAGCTCATTTTGGCGCATAATCGAATGAAATAAAAGGAAAATTAGCATCATAGTGAAAGAATTTTTGATGTAGGCGACAAGGTATTTTTATGGATACAACCATACAAACAAATGTCCCTCAAGCAAGCTAAGAAGGATAATAAATTATCACCCAAGTACTATGGCCCTTACAAGGTTTTGCAAAATATTGGTACTATGGCATACAAATTGGAGCTTCCTGCATCTTCTCGAGTACACCCTTTTTTCCTTGTTTCCTGCTTAAACAAGGTTATCGGCGACAAACTCCCAGTTCAAACAACATTTCTAGAACTTTATGAAGAAGGAAAAATCATATTAGATCCTAAAGAAGTCATGGAAACAAGAATCCAAAAGCTACAAAATCGATCAATTTCATAGTATCTCATTAAGTGGAAGAACTTACCCAGTGAAGATTCCCCATGGGAGGATGAGAATTTTTATACAGAAGCATCCAAAACTAGCCAAGCATTTAGGACAACACTTTTTTGAAGGAGAGGGGCATGCTAGGTCCCTATAATACTAGTGTAACCCCCTTATTGTTATTGTTAGTGTAGCTCCTTCTTGTTATTGTTGTGCCCATGCAGCCCCCATGTTGTTATTTTTGCATCCCATAGAAGCCCACTATTGTTATTATTGTGCCCTTACATTATTATTTTTATGTAGACTTTGATTATATTGTGACCCCTTAGACTCCTATATATACCAATGAGGTCCTTTCATTTGTATCATCTAACAATTGTTCATTTATGTGATGTAAAGGAGGTTTCCCCCTCAAAGAGGCAAATTTTCAAGTTGTTTATCTATATGTTCTTCTGGTTTGTGATCTGGTTACATAACACCTTCCTTTAATTATTCTATGGCAAGAATAATTATTTCACTATCATTTCCTCCAATACTTATCCTTTCTTATGAGCGTTTAATCTGTATTTTCAACTCCTTACTTTATTCCTTTGTCGGAGGTTAGGTTCTGTGCCTCACACATTCTTCCAAATCCTCATATGGTGATTCTCAATCTCTAAAGAATGCCCCTTTTTATTTTTTTCTACCCAACAAAGAAGCTTAAAACAATTACCACCAACTTTGTCTTTGAGCATCACCAAATCGAAATCCCCATTTGAAACTGTTGTAAGGTATAGTAAAATAACTAACTTTTGTAAGGTATAGTAAAATAACTAACTTAGCGAGTCTTATCAACTCATATGCTCTTAACTAAAACTTCAAAACACTATTTGCAAGGGATTCTATGTTTTTTTTTCTTGCCTAGAATACCCTATCTAAAAAGGACTCGCTACCTAAGAATCTCATCTCTTCTCGAGATCTCTTTCCCTAATTACATTCAGGAAAATATCCTAAAAAATCTTTGGAAAAATGGGACACCTGTCCCCACTCTAAAGGTATCTAACACCTTATCAAATATTGTTTACAAATGAAAAATCCCTATTGGCGACAATTTACAACTCATCAAGCTAATTAACAAACTGTCAATCCCCAGATTATGCCAGAATATTGGACACTTGGCCTTATACTAGAATTCTAATAATTTCTAATTTATATAAAGATACAATTGGAAAATTCAAGACCCCTTGATCTGGAACAAATTTTGCTGATCAAGGATGATGCCCCTGCATCAAACTCCCTGGGTGTAAAAAGAATATAACCTCCGGGTCATGTGCCTCCTGGATCCCAAAATTTATGTTTTTGTTGACTACTTACTATGTTGTCTTGTTGTATTGCTTCTATTATATTTAACTTTCCAGGACCCCAAATATTATGTTGTAGCTAAGCATCCATGCTTTGATATTACCTTATTCATTCTTTTGCTATCATTTTCAATTGTCTAGGCTTCCGTACTAAATTTTTTAGGCTTCCACTAATTTTTCTGATGTATACTTGAGCAGTTAGTTGGAGCATGCCACTAATTATCTCCTTCTCCCTATAATATTTCCTGTCAATTATCCTTTCCACCAGCCTCCTTATTTATTCAACTTCTACATCCAACTTGTCTTCTTTCTAGAAAATACTACTAACACTGTTAACCTACATTAATAAAAAAATCATGTCTGCTGTCCTCATTTCATCATCTACACGAGCATACACACCTTCAAAGAGATATAAAATAATTGAATGGTTTCTCCCTGGCCTTCTTACAAGATATTGATTCTCATCTCTTGCATATTCTGTACAATAAATGCGAGGCTTTCCTTTTGCAACCTCTTGATTGTACTCCAAAAAAATTCTAGAGTTTACATCTCTCTATTGGTAAGGAAACAAAATTTCATTTGTATGGGACAAAATTGTCCTCACACTCCTTATCCCATCTTCTTCTTCTTGCAACAACATAAATTCTATATCTTTTATTCTAGCTTCATATTCTTCCTCTTTTGTGCATGCAACTA
The DNA here is from genome assembly GCA_000404065.3 of Pinus taeda. Lineage (NCBI taxonomy): Eukaryota > Viridiplantae > Streptophyta > Pinopsida > Pinales > Pinaceae > Pinus > Pinus taeda. The sequence continues at coordinate 66,767 of APFE030752258.1, forward strand.
TATAATCAATTTGAAAATTGAAGTTCTCCTTCATTTTCTTGGATGCAATGAGCATCCCTTCCTTGCTATACGTTGTTCAACATCCCTCCTCTTGGGCTATATTTTCAAGTCCTTGTAATCACTCAGGAAAATTTTATTTTCAGAAGGTAAAGACATTACCTTTCAAACTGAAATTCCCTTCTTCACACATTCCTTGGCCGTATTTTCTCGATTGTCTTCTCCATTCCTGGCGCTGTTCAACTACTCCTCAAACTTTTTAAAATCCTCTTCATACTATGACAATTGAATTTTTGAATGTTTCCATTCTTCTTTATTGTAGGTGCTTTCACAATTTTGTTGCATGTCTTCACTTCATCTTATGATTGCTTTCTTATTCTTATTCTCCCTTTGACACTTATGAGACCACAATGCTTTGTGACTTTCCTCTATAACATTTGTCTGGTTCTTTTCTCCTTCCACAATTCTTATGAAAATTTCAAAGGATTTCCCATTCTCTGTACAACTTAATGCTAGTTTATATGCTCTTCCTTCAACCTGTTGGTCCCAACTCTCAACTTCTCCTCTTCTATTTCCTCATGTAGTATTCTCATCTTGTATGACAGCTTGTGATGGATGTCCCTCTTTTTGATCTGCACACAAGAAAATATTATTAGACTTGAAAGGGTGAGGTTCTTGGACCTCTATTGATGCCTCCAATACCATTTGCAAATTCATACTTGTGCCACAATTCATGAGGACTTCAAGTGGTCCCAACTTTTCTCCTTCATTGTTCTCATTGGCAAAGCCTGCATCCACACACAAATTGTTAGTTTAAAAAATGAAAGGATTTCTAGCCTCTTCTCTTATTGACAACTTCTCCTTTTCCCATGGAATTTTGACATGGTCTTTGAGACTCGCCCTCAATCTCATCTCTTCATCATCCTTTCCAAGTAATGGTCCCTACTTTGGCCTATAGATGCAAAAATCTTCTATCACCACTTTATTCCTTGGACCTTCCACAAGTCCCTTGTCCTTATCTTCAAGGGGTGGTCCTTCCTCGTGTTCACAATAGCGAACTACAGCTTCCTTAGGCTCAACTCGTCTGAGCTCTCCTTCCTCCATCAAACTTTTATCAAAGGCGTTACCCTTATTTTCCTCAACTCAATAGATTTTGGGGATTTATTCTTAAAATCCTTCTGTGAGACATAATTTGAACCTTATCCTCATTTGCCACTCCTTTTCCTATAGCTGTTGCATTACTACATTAAGCTAGGCCTTCAATTCACCCGTATCCTTTTCAAAATCTTCGTCACCCAACCTCTTCATGTAATTTCTCTTGGCATCCTTCTCTCCCTTACTTTGGATCTTATTAAAACCTTCATTATGATAAAAAATGGTCAATTTATTCTTCTTCTTTTGCATGATCTCAACCATGCTCATCGTGAGCTACAACTTAGCCCTATAGCAAGCCTCTCCTTACTTTCTACTTGAACATATCACCTTTGCTTGACTATTGGTGTTCCTCTTCTTGGTTTCCTCCTTCGAAACCTTTTGAGAACTCATTTCCATTAGAGAAATTTTGAGGTCTAAAATGGGTCGCCTACGGAATTTATAAAATAATGGTGGAAATAATAAAATAATATTAGATTACACCATTAAATTTTAAAGGGAAAAAAGAAAAAACTATTTTTTCAACTCATATTTTCAAATTAATCCCTATGGGTTTACTCAAATTTCGAGTGTGAACACCCATTGGATGTAGAATTTGATTGCTCATCCAAAGAGTACCCATGTTGCATACTTTCGATGAACCCTGATACATGAAAAAGGAGTAATACATGAAAAATGTGATCGCAATTACGTTTTTTTCATGTATTTCTCATTTTTTGTGTAGCAGGGTCCATCATAAATATGAAACATGGGTACTCTTTGGACGAGGAATTAAAAATTTCATCTGACAAATAATCCCTCTTGAAATTTGAGTAAAACATTAGGGAGATAAGTTGAAAATATGAGTTGAAATTGTAGTTTTGTTATTTTATTATTTTATAATCTTTTTACCTTTCTACTCCAAAAATGGTGAATCATGCCCCATGGTTGAAATCATCATCTTGAATCCTATTGGTTCTTATAAATTTTATTTTGGTTGTATATTTTCTTAGGAGACCCATTTTAGACGTCAAAATTCTTCTAATGTCCTAACTTGTTGTTGCACCTTCTGATCACCCCCTGAGAACTTCACTTGTTCTTTCCTTTTGAGAACCTCCTATCCTCTTCTCTCTTTAGCAACCTTAGATAGAATCCTCCTTTCCTTATGCAGTGTCTCTGCTGCAAGGTTCTATGCCTCTACCTCGACAATATTCTCATTCACAACACCTCTGGTTATACTAGTTGCTACCTGCAAAGTTGCCAGTTGCATTAATGACTAAATCATAACTTTAAAGACTAAATTTACCTAACCGACTCTCCAATTCCAGTCACCTTAATATTTTTCCTATCTGGTGCTTTTTTTCGTCTCCTGTCTTCTTCTTTGCCTTGAATTCATGAGAAATCTCCTTTAATCTCTTCTATCTTGGTTCTAGTTTCTCTTGTGTTCTGCTCACGTCCTCGTCCACTAAGTTTCTGCCTGCAAAGATCTACTTCAGACTTCATTCTCCACTGGACCCTCCTTATAATTTCTGCGAAACATGTTGACTACAATATTTTTATAATTTCAGAACGTACTATTGTTTGATACCACAACGATGGCAGGACCCTTCGTTTTCTTGATTTGGCTGCCCATGATCCAACGAACCTCTCTTTATGATTTTAACTCTCTCCTTGAGCGGTGGCAAAACCACGATTCCTCGCCAAATTTAAACTCCATAATTTTTTGTTAGCTCTTGGAGGTAGTAAGTTGTAACCCTTTTTGGGGAAGCGAGCCGAGCTCAACCAATAACCAGCGAGCTACAACCGTTGTGCCGACCAACCACAGCCAGGCGCGACTTATGCATGGCTCCACGATCCTTCCTGTCCAGGTGCTAGCTGTCTTCTTCTCCCATCATCATGCATATTTCACCTTGGCACCTGTCCCTTCCACTTCGGTCTTTGGAGCAAGCATAAACACCATATAATCTGCCTCTTGGCCCTGTTTTACGGTTTTCCTGGCTGGCCAGACTTTTTCTGGCCAGTGACGACGTTGAAGATATCGTCTCCATCCTTGTCTTTGGAGCCAACAATACTCCATTTAATTTGCTTTTTGGCCCTGTTATTCATTTTTCCTGCCTGGCCAGAATATGCTTTTTGGTCAACTACGACGTTGAAGCTTTCGTTTTTTCATCTTTGGCTTCAAACATATCCTTGTGCTCCTACACGTCGTTGCTGGTTGCGCTCTCGCTTTCCCCTCGGCATGCGTTTCGGTTGGAGGAAAATGGACCCGCTTGCTGACCGCATAAAGCTTGAACTTATGAACAAAAATTTTGTAGACATCGTCCCATCAGAAATGAAGCCAACATGGGATAATGGCAGAGCAGAGAAGGCATATATTGCCAAAAGAATTGATCAGTTTATAGTGCATGTTGGCATTATAGACAAACTGGGTATGCCTTTTTCTTCGGTTGGGAATGCTTTTGTTTATGATCATCGTCCAATTTTTCTAAATTGGCGGGAAAAGGGATATAGGAAGGGGTATCCTTTTAAATTCAATAGAACATCCTTAGATGATCCTACCTTTAATGATATCATCTCCAAAGCCTGGATGGATTTATCTGCTAGAGCTTTACTTCCCCCGATAATGACTTTTAGAGACAAGATGGAGATTGTGAGAAAGCTGGTTAAAGAATGGGAGGAAGGACAGACAGGCGTTTCTAGATACTCAACGGGAGCTGGACAACATTATAAAATCCATGGATACCAACTATTGTCCCTTTAGCATGAAATGCCGAATAAGGGAGCTCGAAAGGAAAAAACACTCATTGCTGAAGCAGGAAGAATCTACTTGGAGGCTTAAACATAGGGCTTTATTGCTCAAAGAAGGGGATAGGAACATGAAATTCTTTCATAAATTTTGCAAATGCCAGACGCGAGAAAAATACCATTTGGAAGATCAATGATGGAAATGGGGGTTTCTTCGTTTCTCAACAAGACATTTCTAGGGAAGCTTTCCGACATTTTAAGAATCAATATTGTAGAGGGGAGGGCAGTGCATTCCAGGACATCCTTTGGGGTATCGATTTGGTCCCTCAAATGTTCGATGATGAAAAGAACGAGTCCCTGTTTCAGCCAGTTACAGAGAAAGAACTGTATGGAATCTTGAAGGCCTTTAAAAATGACAAATTCCCAGGCCCGGATGGCTAGACAATTGAATTTTATACCCATTTTTTTGATATCATTAAACATGATCTACTGAGGATGGTTGAAGCATCTAGAATGACTAGTAGCATCCACCACATCACTACATCCACTTTGATTGCTTTAATTCCTAAAAAGGTTGATGCGGTTTCCTTTCATGATTTTAGACTGATCTCATTATGCAACATATCTTTTAAAATCATCTCAAAAATTATTGGGGAAAGAATAAAAGGAACTCTGGCTTCCTTCCTCACCAAGGACCAACATGCTTTTCTAAAAGGGCAGAACATAGTGGATGCCGTGGAAATACACAGGAGTGCTTGTTCTCTATGATTTCAAAAAATATGGATGCGGCCATATTGAAAATCGACCTACAGAAGGCCTACGATTGTTTAGATTGGGGGTTTATCAAATGTTTATTGCCGAAGATTGGATTGAGGCAAAATTCCATCCGGTGGATCATGGCATACGTAGAAAATGTTAACTATGCGGTTATTATCAATGGAATTCCTTCCCCTTTTTTCCTTGTTGAAAGAGGACTTCAACAAGGATGCCCCCTCTCGCCTCTTTTATTTATTCTGGCTATGAACTCCCTCAGCATTCATATTAACAAAGCAGTTTCAGAAAACAGATGTAGGCCTGTCAAGATTTGCAGGAGCAATTTCATATCGCACAACCTCTTTGTGGACGATGTGCTTCTTTGTGCAATGCTCTGTAGGGATTCGTGGATTTGTTTATACGACATCCTTGAAAGATTCCAAAGGGCCACGGGGCTTATTATTAATAAGTCGAAATCCACCCTTTTTCACCATCATTCCAACATGGATTTGGTGATATGGATTGCGGCCTTGTTTGGTATAGAGTCTAGATCACTCAAGGATGGCCTTAAATATTTGGGTTTCCAGCTCAAAGCTAAAGGCTATTCTATGAATGATTGGCATTGGTTAATTGAAAGATATTATAAAAAGATTTCGGCATGGGAATACAAGAGTCTTTCATTGGCGGGTAGAATTATATTAACACAAGCAGTCTTGTCGCAGATGGCTGTCTACTGGGCTCACTTGTTCTACCTCCCTCCAAGCATCATACACAAGATGAACAAGGTTTCGGCTAATTTTATCTGGGGCGGAAAGACAGATCTGCGGAAATTTCATCTCGCCAAATGGATAGTATCTTTCTACCCAAGCAACATGGAGGATGGGGACTTATGGATTTAAGGATCTTTGGCCGAGCGCTCCTATGTCGAATGCTATGGAGAGGCATCTATGGCAAAGGTCCTTGGAGTAACACTGTTAAATTGAAATACATGGAAGGGAAACATCTGTAATTTTGGTACGGATTGGGGTCGATTGGGATAAAGCATGGTTCTGCTATTTGGCTTAGTCTACGGAAGATTGAGCAGTACTTTTTAAAGAATCTGAAATGGAGGATTTACTCTAGTAATAGGATTCTAATTGGCATCGATCCCATTATGTGTGGTCACAGTGACATTATCATCCTCGGGAATCTATTATCTTTTCTTCACAGGAGTGGTATGCTTACATGGGATAATCTCAAATCCGCTTGGCATGGCTCTACCCCTATATGGAAGGATGCGAGCAACCTTTGCTTGCCGGATAATCTGGTCGTGTCTTGGAATACTATCACAGATGTTCTTGGCAGCCGTGGGTTTCAACGCTTCGGGCTGACGGATCATCTAACATGGTCCGTGCCAAACGCTCAACTGCCGACGAGGGTTAGAGACATATACACAGACATGATCTATTCGAAGGTCTCTCCTACACGTGAAAAGTTTCCTGTGGTCTTCTGGAGGGCGGGATGCCCCTTGAAAATTATCTACTTTGCGTGGTTGGTGTTCTACAATAATAATTTGACTTGGGATAAATTAAGGAAAAGAAGCTGGCACGGTCCTAGCAAGTGCTCGATGTGCGAATTTGCCGAGGAGTCAAATATCCACATTTTCTTCCAAAGCAATTCTACACGACAAATCTGGTATGATCTGGCTTATTTTTATGGTTTTCCTCACGTTGATTTTGTTTCTACCTATGCAGCATTCGAATGGTGGAGCAGGCAAAGAGATCCACGACGTTTTCTTATCTTAATTTTTCTTTGGTGCGCTTGGAAATGGCGGAACTCAAAAAATTTCAATGACTCAAGGGATCCCCTTAAGTCCATCCTGCAAAACATTTTCGCCATCTGGAATACGGTCTATGGAAGCATGGATGGTTGAGATCTCCTGTCTTGTACAGGATCTCTCTCCTCCTTTTTCCTATTTTTGTATGCCTTCATGTTTATTTCTGCTGGGTTTTTTGGTCCCAACCTCTGATGTTGCTCCCACAACGCCTTTTGTTTGTTTCTGTTTCAGTCTTTCAGTGCTATGTGTAATGATCGGGTTTTGACGCTGTTCTCTAAAGGACCTTTGAAGACGTATCTGCCCTCTTCCTATGGCTGATACTCGGGCCACTTTTTGTATAATTTCGAAGTTTTTATATTGTCTCAATATAAAAAAAATGATGCTTTTTCTCTCTGGGAAATTTTTTTTAACCCTTTTACTTTAAACTAAACCATACAACTAAGTTATATTTGGGCACAATGCGGGTCCCTTTGGAGCAGTCTGAGGTTTGGCTCTGACTAGTCGTCAGAGGTTGGACTTTGTTTGCCTTACCATAGGTTCGGATTAACTTGCAACCCGACTGCCGACTATGACAAGAAGAGGCCAAGGCTCGAAAAATGGGGTCAGAGGTCGAGATTTCTCCTCCTTTGAGCTCTCACCATGCACCCGAATTTCTCCACAAGCCGACTATACTTCGGCTATGACTATTCAAATAGGCATTAACTTCTTTGAATCCTCCCTTGTCCAAAGGTCGACCATCAACTATGGACCCATTGTCTTACTCTGTGGACCATTCTGCAACTCGTTCTTGACTTAGAACTGGGAGCTTCGCTCAACCTTCTTCGTTGTGAACAATTTTAAAGTGCCTCTCATACTACTCCAAAGTTCTGTCCACACGCTGATTACCACCTGCCCGACTAGTGATTTATCTCAAATGCCTCGAGCTTGTCAAGGAAGGTTGTCAGCAATTTGTTAGTCGAGAGTTTCACTTTCATTCAAAGATCGTTATGGCATCCCTCCGTCACCCACATGCCTTGCACACACAACACCTTCCTTCAATTGTTCGCTATCGTTGCCTCCAGTACTCATCCTTTCTTCTCTGTGTTTACTCTGTATTTTCAGCTCCTTACTTGATTCCTTTGGCAAAGATTGGGTTCTACGCATCAAACATTGCTCCAATTCCTCATATGGTGATTCTCTTTTTTTTTTTTTTTTTTTTTTAGTA
>APFE030752258.1:94392-121641 GCA_000404065.3 Pinus taeda
TGATTCTGCACCCATATACACATTTTCACCGGAAATCAAAAATCCAGAGAGCTATTAGTCATACCTTCTACCATACCTTTACCATGAAGTATTCGAAGGCCCTTCTCTCCAATATGTCCAAGCCTTTGATGCCATAACATGGTATTTTCTCCAGAGACCACTAGATTTTCGACTCCACTTTTAGGAACCATAGAACTGTTGCACCCATCAATAACAGTGATACCTTGCATCTTGTACAGAGTTCCAATCTGAACTCCCCGCATCAATACCAGTGCTCCATGAACCATCTTGAAGGTATCTTTCTAGAACACTGTTTTTACACCTACATCATCCAACTTTCTTATAGAAATCAAATTTCTAGCCAATGCAGGAATATGCAGAACACTTAGAAGTGTTATAACCCTTCCACCTTGCAACTTCAACTTTACTTTTCTGCGACAAATGATTCTAGCCTTCCTATCATACCCTAAGAAGACATCACCACCACCATATTTTTCATACTCACAAAACCACTCTCTATGGGGAGTGAAGTGAAAGGATGCACTTGAGTCAATCAACCATGCCTCATAATCTACATGTGTACTTGAAGAAGCCAAATATACATCCCCACCTTCATCTGAGGTGGTTTTTGCCTCTACAAAAGGAGCATCATCAGATCCCTTTCCTTTGTTAGGATCTTTAGATTTACAGTCCCTTTTGTAGTGCCCTTCCTTTCTGCATTTCCAGCACACCTTTAGAGGTTTTCCCGAAGATTTAGATCTCCCTCTAGATTTAGATCTCCCAATTGATGACTTATTTTTGTTTCTGTTCTGGGACTGTCCTCGTACAGACAAGGCATCACCATCCCAACTATCCATATTTTTGCATCTCATCTCCTCCATCAGCAAGGATGAGATTATTTCATCAAACTGTAAGGAAATTGCATTGCTACCTATTGCAATAACCAGACTATCCCATGAATTTGGTAGAGAACAAAACAAACTGATGCACTTATCTTCATCTCAAATTTTAATATCAACAGATAATAATTGACTTACCACAATATTAAATGCGTTCAGATGCTCTGTCGCCAAGTCTCCATCTTTCATCCTCAGGTTATACAACTTTTTCCATAGGAACAATTTATTCACTAGAGACTTAGATTCATACAAAGTCCCTAACTTTACCCACAAAGCCTTAGCCATAACTTCGCTTGATACATTCAACAATACTGAATTTGAGACACATAATCATATTGTGCTCTTTGCCTTCTGATCCAACTTCTTCCATTCTTAATCGGACACTCCTGTTGGTTTAGTCCCTGGATCTACCGCGATCTAGTAATCTTATCTACCAACAAATCCTCCATCTTGAGTTTCCATAACTCAAAACTATGACCATTAAATTTCTCGATCTCTACTTTCCATTGCACGCCATCTTCATTCACCACCAGAATCGATCCCGCAAATATCCCACTGAACATGGTCTACCACAGGCCCGAGTAAAACCCATCAGCAACAAAGGCATCCCCTTGAAGCCAAAACATCTTTGATACCAAATGTAGGTTTTAACCCTATACAAAAATTACTTGCATATGAATTCTAAGAACAAAAAATAAACAATGCAAGAGCATAACACATAAAACACATATACACAGATATTTTCCCTGGATCCCAAAACCGGGACTACCAGCTTGATTTTCATTATATTCCTTTCATTGTTACAATACATATATATACATGCTGAAGCATCCAATACCATGGACCGAAAACTATCGTGCCCAAAACCATGCACAAAACCATAGGTAGGTTCTCCCCACCTAATATAGGGTCCATTTTTTTTTCCCTAGGGCGCTACCCCAGACCCCGTAGAGGGGGGCTACCCACTCCCCTCAAACCCCCTATAACCCCCCCACTTTGCAATCGGCACAAGGAAGGGGGGGCTCTGCCCCCCCTCTAACCCCCCGGTTAACTAGGGGAGCTAGTAGTGGAAAGAATATAACACAACCCAACACTTCTTTCCACCTCTCTTTACTGTTTCATGCATGATTTGTAAGGGAGGAACCTATAGTCCATTCGCTTCATGAAAAAGGATACATTTTGGAATTAAAATTTGAGCTCTTTTCTTTACCCAATATTGGTTATAATGATCCCATTCTTAATATAATATGAACACCACCAAGCTTCTAGAAATGCAATTGCAATTAGATTTGTTATTTTAAGGTCCTCTATCATAACTACCATGGTAAAAGTCAATAAAATTAATAAAAATGTTGATGGTAAACAAGAGCCATGAATATTTCATTAGACAATATTTGGACAAAAATACTTTGAGAAAAACAACTCTAGCAAAGTTACACACTTGAAATCTTTGTTTGATGGCCACTTATAACCAACCACAAAACTCCTAATGTCTCTATGTCGCCTACTCTCAAGGTTTATAGAACTTAGCCTAATAAAAACATAATTGGTAAGTGTTTTCTCCAACAACCCACAAAATTATTAATATTCCACAAGGTAACACTAGTTCTTTAGTTTTTTTGAATGAGGGTAGACCATGGATTTTAAAAGGCTCTTATTTTTCTTGTGGTAGAAAAATCAAATGGTGCTTTCTTGCAAAAGTTTCATACAAAACTACAATAATTAAGAAAATATATATGTTGAGGCTAGAATTGAAGATCTTTTTGATGTCAAATGCCCATTTTTGATCCGTCCAAACCTTAATTTTACCCTCATAAGCCTCTTTCACACACAACAAAAGGATATCATGCTATATTGAGACAATTAGATGTTTGCATTGTACATTTTTAATTTATGTCAAAAATATGTGTTTCAGATGCATTGTTAGGTTTAACTATTATTATTAGGGTTTACTAATGAAGGTTTCACAGATCTTGCAACCTTAAAAGGGGTCCTATATCTAGAGTCCAAGTTTGGCCTATGCTTGAAAAACTCCAATGAAAAATCAACACACATGTTCTCCATAAAACGATACTAGTATGATTCATCATACATCAAAATGGATCTTTGGTCAACATTGCTCACCTCGTTGGTCTTCCAATGTGGCATTCAGTTCAGTCTCAAGGCCAAGGTTCATGGTTCCATTGCTTGAGTTTCTTTAGCCATATCACACATGTTTACTGTTGTTTTAGACATTCTAATTGTTGCACTGAATCGATATCTTAAAATACCACTAGGTCTCTCAAGTCTTTTCTCATAATAGGATCTGCACATGGCACATATCAAAACTATAGTGTATTGTATTTCTTATAAAATCCTATCTCTATCCCTGAGCTAGGTTAGTAGAAAGGTCACCAAGTTTTGTTTTTTCTTTATATCTATAGTTCCGCTCACTAGTGTAGCCACTGGGTCAAACCTTTTCATATTTCTCCTGTGTAAATTGTGGATCTATCAATACAAACTACTGATGCTCAAGTTATTTTATTTGTTGTGTTTATTATAATTTAAGTTTTTCTCTAGGAGATAATGCTATTGGTTGGCTTAGGCCGACCAACCTAGCCTATTGCCCCTTCACTCTATCAAAATTGGTAATTTACTTGGTGTGCTTTGAATATCATAAGTAATTTTGTATTTTAGTAGATTCACTTGTGTACATGATAGATCACGTCGTTTATTGGTGAATGTCTGAGTTATTTGCATATAGATTGTGTCATTTTGATTGTAGACAATGCATTAACAACTAGTTGTATATACACGATTTGGATTTGGAGTGTATTTGCACCCCTATCTCAAATATGATGCCGAATCTCATATGTTAAATCTAGTCTTTGTCTTTTTATTATCTAATATATGCATTACTGGTTGGGAAAACACGATCTAAGTGACTGACTATAGGGTCATGTTTTAAGATCCTCTGTCACTGTGTATTGTTATTAATAACTCTATTTTATGTATGCTAGATCAACAAAATTAGCTCTATAATATTCTATTTATGTTTACTATCTATTCCTGGCAACCATTAACGTAGAGAGTTCATTCTTGCTAAAGGAATAGTCTAGGAGGGCCTAGTTGCAAGAGCCTAATGGCCCTTTCGATAAGTTTCCTATTTGAGCTATTCGTGTTATTCTGGCATTGAAGGTGTTCTAATTGTCTGAGGTCTCACAAATAGACCCTATAATTGAAACTCAGGGTAATGCAAGTTTTTGATGCTTTTCCCATGTAATAATTTCTTTAGGTAGTGAATTAGTATAACATATCAATATTATCTCAATCTCCACACAAACAATGCAATGTCTCATTAAAGTATATGATCCCATATTAACAATTAAATGTTGAGCAATTGTTTTTTTAACTGTTTCACCCAACATTTTGGTGTCATTGTTGGGGAGGCACTCGGGAGATAGAGCAATGGTGATTTGGTGTTTTTGATTGGATTCCAAACATATAATACTCGAAGGAGGATGGGAGGTAAGACTAGAGGTAAGAACCCACACAACCACCTCAAATGAGCCCCACAAACCTTTTTCGCGTTGGTAATTGGATGTTTTATTTATTCCTCCAAGTGAGTAATTTTCTTTTTCAAGCTTACTAGGTGAAAAGAGACAACTCAAGTAGCGCTAGAAGGTTGCATCTTTGTGTGATTCTCCTTTTTGGCAAGCAAAAAGTTGTTGAGCATACTAGGTTAAAATTGCTAGAGAGTTCACTATATTGGTTTTCTTCTTTTACCTTATTTTCTTCATGTAAATTTTTCTCTTTTTTTTAAAGATATGTATGACTAGGGGAAAAGGTCATAAGTGCAACTTGCTAAGGGTAAGTGTAAGTTAGATACTTTCAGGCGCCTTTTTATAATGTTGTATCAATTGTAGGAAAATTTTCCGAGCAAACCCAAATCAACAAAGCCATAAACTTATGTTTGGATTCCAACGAGGGAAGCTCTGGAATATATAAATCTATCGCTGGTAAAGTGGAAGCATCCACTGTTCACTCCTCTATCTTAGCTGACCTGGTAGGGAAGAAAAGTCCAAGGGTAGAAACTAATCACATTCAACTACCACCTTTGGAGACATAGTACAACATCTTTGGATACAAAAATATGGTAGAGGAAGAGGATGTGCTTAATGGAGGGTATCGTGAAGGACATGGAAAGTAATGAAAATGAGGAATCTACTTTTGGATTCCCTATCATAGACCTTGATAGGATAACACAGATGAAAAAAACTCTCCCATTATTCCTACCATATTTTTATGGTAGGATTCATGAGGACCTTGATTCATTCTTATTTGAGTTTGACATTTTGTGCAAGATTTACGATTACTTGTATGATGCTCAAAAGCTTAAGTTATTTCCTGCTAATCTTAAGGACACAACATTATGCCGATTCATAGGTTTGCGAGGAAACACTATCCAAACATGGGATGGAATGTGTTGAAAATTTCTTAAGAAATTTCAAGAGTATTGAAAAGCATGGGATTTGAGAGAAGAGATATTTAAAATGACATAGAGAGAAGATGAGAATATTGAAGACTATCTTAAAAGGTTTATGTATAATATTCAACTGTCCAAGTAGCATAAACTAGACCTCGATACTATTAGGAATTTTTTTTTAGGGTTATTTTTTATGAATCTATTAATGTGTTAAATTTATTAGGATATGGTAACATTTCTCAATTACCTATTGATAAAATTTATGCTTTTTGTAGGAGATACTCCCATAGTCAAGTAAGATATGGCATAGGAGTTAGGGATGTTCTCCCTAAAAATTCCAAGTTGGTGACTAGTTGTGTAACTAAAAATGAATTAGGATATTTATTAGAAATATTTAAGAGTGAATTACTGGAAAATATTAACTTACAACTAGATGTGTTGCAATTTAAAATGAAGCAAGAGGAAGAGAGACCAACACTTTCTATTTTCTATCCTCATTCGTCTAATTTTCATAGAAAAAAAATTCTTTTCAATTTTGGAATTGTTTTATGCCTTGGAAGAGATACCCTCAACAACAGGTCCTGATTCATCCATAGAAACAAGAGTGGCACGGGTCCAGTTATGGAAACATGTCATCCTTTTCCTACCCTATTCCACCACAATAATCATGCCAAATACATTATCCTTTATATCCACAAACTTAGTATCCCATCCTACTACTTTTCCTTAGCAAATGCAACCTTAATACCTCATTTAACACCTAATCAACCTCCTATATTGTTGGATTATGGGGGCTTGACCCAGGTTTAGATTTATTTAGCCAAACAAATCCCTACACTACTGGCTCTTCGGCATCAACTTGTGGAGTGTGGAATGAAGTCTCACCCGAAGCAGTATGGGGGATGCTGGAACCATGTTTCTGCACCCTTGAGATGGACGTGATGTCAATTTATTCCAACTAGACCTGCCTTCGCATAGGTCACTTCACGATCTATTCTAACCTTCAGTACCTCCACGATCTGTTACAACCGGTCTTCGCGTAGCCCTAACCAGGGCTGAGATGCTTTTGCGCTACTATGGCTGCGAATTGCACTATCTCCCAAACTACGTCGAGTATCTTACTTATCTTATTATCAGATCTTAGTTATTTTCGCGTAACAAATATTCTTACTTGTGTTCACTTAACCAATACAATTATATACATTCACGCATCATATAAGCACTAGAAGTGACATTCATACCCAATATAATAGATGCATAAATAGGAAATAAATACATGGAATTGATAGAAACTTCTCTTTATTAATACTTCCAGAAGATTACAGAATTGACTTGCCCTGTGCACTCAGCTGCAAGGGTCCGCGCACTCAGCTACAGACTACTAGGCCTCTACACACTCAGCTGCAGAGCCTCTTCCTGCGCTATGACCTGAAACTAGACTTTACACTTCAGATCTATCTCGCATACATCATAATTCGTTAGACACTTTGTGATGCCTTAACTACTTAGAGCTTTGCTCTATTTCTACAATCCCATGGTCTGTGGACCATGGGTAGATATTCTACATATGACATTACATTATCAAAATAAGGACGGACAACCCTATGAATCTTTTACAACTACGCACTCCGCACCCACAAAATGTAGAGTCCTTACATTGGAATTACAAACTTGGACCAAAAATTGGGCTCTAAGCCCCAAAACTTCCCTTAGGGGATCCCGCGCCCAACAGGCCCCCAACACAAACATTGTGACTCGCCCTAGAGTCACCATGTAAGTGTGGAGATCTTTTCTTGAAGACCTCCCAACTCTGATTGGATCGCTGCAAGTTCGGCATCACATTGAGTGGCTGCCTGTTGTACTTCCTCTACGCGCGGTTCAGTGACTGCTGTCATTGAACTGCTACCATGAATCCTTTCCTGAGTTGCTTGCAACTAAACAAGCTTTGCTTCAATGGATGCTGTAATGGTATATGTCTCATCGATCCATGGATGTAGGTGTGCTTTCAAAATTACCTCTTTATGATGGGCGACATCCACCTGCTCCTTGAGCGTCTTTTCCTGCTGCATCCTGGCGAGCCTTTGTGTAAGGGAAATTGTTTGCATGGTCCCTTTTACCTCATCATACCTCTATTGTAGCTTGCACCTCTGTCTCTAGGTGCTCTATGTTTAGGTCCTCCTGCAGAGTGGTGAGGACCTCGAATTATTGGTCGAACAACTTCATGCGGTCTGTCACTGCATTGTGAACCATCGCCATTGCTTTTGTGATCATGGTGGCATGTTGTTCCTTAACCTCTGGAAGAGTTGAAGGCTGCACCTTCAACTGTAATTATGCTATCTAAAGGTTCAACTCCAGCTGAACCCTGGCCATTTCAGCTCTGGTGTCGCGCACCCCTATTGCAAACTTTCAGTCGCGTGCCTCCATAGGTTCCTCTGCTAGGATGGCCAACTTCGAGACCATCTGGCAGGCTTCCTCCACAACCTACACTATTTGTTTGTTCTGCTCCATGGCCTCGTTGCACTGCAGGACCAAATGCTTAATGTTGATGTGCTACTCGCTCATTACCTGTATAGCACGACTCTCCCTGGCCCAAAGTTCTACCGTGACTCCATCCTACAAAAGATAGAGCGTCTCCTAGGGAGCGCAACCATGTTTAACCTGATCCCTTTCAAGCTGCTAACCATAAGCCTGTCAACTTCGTTCTCTGTAATGAGTGCTCCATATGGTAGCACTATTGTGTTGGTCATCCTGGTGCGCAACATTTCCTCAGCTACGTAAGTGCCAATTGTGAGGCTGGTTTACACTATGCCAGTCTGTGGAGTGCGCAACTGCAACTCCTGTATCTATGTCTAGAGAGCCCCCAATACCAATTGGTGTTGTTCCTCAAACTGCTGGAGGGCCTCCAAGGTGGTATCCCTCACCGTTTCGCTGATATCATGTAGATCCCCCTTAGTGAGGGTGATTGGGTCAAACAAAGTCTTTGAGGCCTTTGTCTTCTTTCGTGGCCCTACCTGCTCTCTTGGGTGCGGACGTTTTAACTGGGTGGACATTGTTTGCGGGTCCATGCCACCTTGTTCCGTGTCGGTCTCCGGTTCGGGTGAAGGTGACTTCTATCCTTTGTGATCTTCTTTTACTATTTTCTGTTGCTCCGCTAACTACGTAGTGTCCTATGCTGCTTGGGCCTTAGCCACTGCTTCCTCTTTCCTACTCTTTTCCGCCAGTTGTGCCATCCGTAGTTTTGTCTCTTCCTTCTTCTGTTGCATGGCCGACTTCTCTACTTCCATTGCAGAGCTAACTGGAGCACGCCACTCCGGCGGTCAAGACTCAAGGACTACGAATATCACATCATCAATTGCCAAATACGGTAACTCATGCAACGTCTTTGTGGGGTCTTTCTATGCCCTTATGAAGACATGGTGAAAGTATTCTTTGAACTCCATGAAGATTTGCAGACTGTTGTAGATAGTGGGCGATAACCATGGCTTGCGATTAATCCCCATCCTGATGTTCATTTCCATGAGCACCCAAAATATCTTGCTCTCCCTTATCCTTTGTGCGTCCCTGGTTGCTCACATTGAAGCGTACTTCGCTGCCTCTGGAAGGTCTTGCACGATCGACGGGAACTGGCTACCTTTGGGAAACTCCCATGCCACCAGTACTATCGACAACAAGAGCCATGCATAATGAAATGTTTTGCCTTGCTCCTATGCCTTGCGACAGTTCGCAAGGAACTCACCGCATAGATAGTTTTCCCAGTTGAACTGGACCCCTTCTGTGCATTACACTGCTAGTGCAACCACTGGTGCGGGCACCTCATCCCCGTGACACTTCCGCATCACCTTCCCTGCCAATATTTTTGTTGCGACCTTAACTGTAGGGTTGTTGATGCTGGAGATGGCATACCCTCGCTTCTTCTTCTCCAACTTAAATTTATTTTTCATGGCCTCCACGATGGCTAAGTCATCACTTTTTCCCTCCGAAATGTTTGCTGGGTCCTCCCCTGTGCAAGGTAGCCATGTGATCCGATGAATCAGATGGTCTGTGATGGGGATGGGCTCCTCTAGCCACAAGCATCAATCATGCACCAAGCAGAGCAGCTGCCTCATGACAAAAATGGTCAATGGGGCGTGGTGGTAATGCGGCACCTAGAGCAGGTTTAGCAACCCTGTTTTCTCAACACCTCTGAGCCATTTGCGTGGCTTCAGCTCTATCATTCCAGCCAGTGCCTCTATCTTTTTTAAATTAGCTTAACATTCACTAAATGTGGGAACTTTTCATGGTCTGTGAGGTCCTAATCTTCAAATGTTTGCACAAGAACTTGTCCCAAGTGCGCTCCTTCAAACAAAATATCATCTAGGAGCAGGGGAGTTTCTAGAGAGCTCTAGCTCTCATCTATATCCTTTGGAACCTTAGCTTTACCCTTTCGTGGAGGAACATATTCTGGCAGCTTGGTGATAGGGTCCATGCCCTGGGTTTCGATTTCCATTTCTACATCCTCCTCCTCCACTAGGATTTATTCAAACTCTTCATCCTCATCGGCTTCCAGATTAATGGCCTTCCCCTTTTCCTCCATTGTGAACTTTGTCCTTAGTGGATTTCTGGGTGAGACATGCACTGATACCATTGCCTGTTTATCCTTCTTAGGTATTGACGTGCGCGGTGATTTAGGGACCTCAGCGATTATTCTGGCGTTCTATGGGGCTTCCACTTACGTCACTTCCTGCATGGCTTTCTCAGCTGTCATTGCTCTGATATCCATGACTTCTTTGGGTGCTGCTATAGTGTGATTCCACAGTTCTCTCAGTGTCTTTGGTAATTGCTTAAGCAATGAATTTGCTTTCAGAATATCGAATAAGTCTTGGTTCATGAATATTTAAGCGTGCAACAACTCAGTTCTCCATTTGCCAAGTATTGTTTGCTAGAGAACCATTTATAATTTATAGCACCTTTTGAATTTGAATTCAACCGTTCCCCCACATTCGGTCCATTAATGCTAGATTGGCGACATATTTTCAAGAATCTAGCCCATAAAGTTCACCTTAAATGCTTGCTGCCCACTCCATTTGGCCTCAAACCAAGCATCACATCATGAATAGTGACTGTAATGGTCACTTTCTGATATACCTACGTGGCAACACAACTGTATTTTTGTTGTCGTGGACCTTGTGACACTTCGCTACTGTGCACAGTCTTGACATCACGTAGTTCCCAAGCAGAGTAGTTTATTGTCCTGCACCTCCTTTCAGCTGCCTGGAGCACTAAGACTGTGCTTCGGTTGGCTAGTTAGGTGCCCGGGCCACCTGTGTATGGCTTTAATTGACTGCCATTCACTTTTCCTAGGAAGGGTTCTCCATTCAACTTTACCAACTATACTGCACCACCATCGATAATCTCCTTAATAACATACGGCCCTAACTAGTGCATTTTGAATTTCCCTGGGAATTTATCAAACTTACTATCATACAACAAAAACTAATCATTTACCTTGAATGTGCGTAGCTTGATGTGTTGTTCGTGCCATGCCCTTTCGTGCTGCTTTTGGACATGCTGGTGGAATCCAGCCAAAAATCGTTCTTCTTTGAGCTCTTCTAGCTGCGCGAGCCTCTCCTCCAGGGCTCTGCAATCCGTCATACCTGTGAGCGCTGCTATGTGTAGACTAGGCACGATATATTCCATAGGCATTATGGCTTCTACTCCATAGACAATCCTAAAAGGTGTCTGTCCCATTAGTTTCTTGCATGTCATCCGATAAGCGCATAACACTGCAGTTATGTGTACTTCCCAATCACTTTGATGTGCATTGCATACCTTGGTTAGCGTAGTTTTCAGTACTTCGTTGAATGCTTCTACGCATAGAATCTTCTGTGTGGTTACTCTTCATGTATAATGTATTCCCAACATTAAGAGCCATCTACAAGTTTGCCTCCCCAACACATGCTTATTGACCAGGTATTTTAGCATGGAGTACATGCGCGTCTGCGCAGGTTGGGGCTTTTCTCCATAGGCCTGTGTCCACTTGGCCAAATGTGCGTGTAGATCATCATACCCATCATACTTGTTCGTCAGTTGTACCTTAGGCTTCCCAAATCGTACTCGCATCATTCTCCTACATTCGCGCCAA
Source organism: Pinus taeda (assembly GCA_000404065.3). NCBI lineage: Eukaryota > Viridiplantae > Streptophyta > Pinopsida > Pinales > Pinaceae > Pinus > Pinus taeda. Next base: position 105,878 of record APFE030752258.1, read on the forward strand.
TCATCAAAGCTTCCTCTGTGCGTACCCCACCATCTCGCAGGCGTAGTGCACAGTACCCAGTCCAAGGCCTAGAAGCATTGCTTTCTGGAACCTCCCTTTCAAAGGCATCCATGAAGGTATCTACCTCATTTAGACCATCATAAGTAGGCATATACCTTACTTTCGTTGACATGCAGTGCAACGACCTTGTCATCATAATGCATTTCAGCATAGTTACTTCGTGTAACTGATTCTGCCAGCATTCTATTTCCTCATTAGAATCCGAAGTGCAGGAGCTCTCGTGCTCCCATGTAATCCACCCATCCTTGGTGGGATTCACCCAGTCTTGGTCTCGCGATGTTATCTTGTAGATGCAGTCGAGATCATCATCACTTTCATAGTCGCGGATCGACTCCGTATAGTGCGATCCTTCTGTAGGGTTCAGGGGTATAATTACGCGCAGTGACTTCTTTTCAAATATCATTTTTCACTTCTTAAGATTAATTACCCCATTCATATCAGTGGCCTAATCAATTCCTAGGAGTGCGGGGTAGGGATTGCTGTCATCAACAATCTCTATCACTTCGAAATCTGCCAGCGCACTCGCTCCCTCAATATCCACAATTATTCCCTGCAATCGCCCCATGGGTATTATTTTTTGTTGGTTCGCCATTCTCAACTGAATCGAAGACCATTGCAGCGCAGGTCTTCCCATTCACTCCCATGTATATTTCGGTAAAACATTCATGTCTGACCCCAAATCCAGAATGATTTAGTCCATCTTTTATTCTCTGATCTGCGTGGTAAGTCTCATTTCACACCCCATCCTTGTCTTATGCTTTTTGATCTTGCGGACTATGCGTGGTTCACCTGGCATAGTCCCAATGCATATGTTGATGAGTTCCTGTAACCCCTTTACAACCTTACTATCGCACAATAGCTTCATACAGGTTTCCAAGAATGTTGTGAGCATGGAGGGATCCATTTCCGACTCAGGCTAATCTTTGCTCCCTGATGTGGAGGCCTCAGTGAAGCTCTTCTTAGCATCCATGAAGGTTTCCCGAGCGCACTCCAAATCAAACTCGACTTCTTTCGCAGGGGCTTTGCGAACGCAAGTACTATCTTCCGACTATTTTCCTTTGTCATCTCCCGTCGACGTTCCACTTCGGAGCACAATATTTACATTCAAGTCTTCCTCGCGTGGCTCAAACCTCATCATCTACAAGTTCTGAGTCGAGGGAGGCAGTAGTGCTCCCTTGTCATGTATCCTAGCTATCAATGTAGGAAAATCTTATGTCTCATGATCAAACAACGTGAAATACTTGCATGACGGGCACATTGGATTCGTGAAATCATGGTCATAGTGTCCTGGCCCTCCAATATTGTAGCAAACCAACTGTCCGTGACCTCTATGAGGTCCTCCTCTGCCTCGGCCTCATCCACGCCCCTAAAATTCTGTTTGTGCCATTCTTGCATTCTGTTCAAGGGGCCGCGTTTCGGCCTAAACTCTATAGGTGGGAGTTCTATCCATCATCAAATCATAGCTTCTACAAGTTCGCTTGTCATGTCCCACCGACATACAAAAGTTGCAGAACAACTGTTGCGAAGTTTGCGTATACTTCTATAACATGACAATTGTCCGTGGCATGTTTTTTGGCTATTTGGCAGATCGTGCACCATAAAGCAGGCACCGCACTAGGTCCTACTTGAGCTTTCGACCTTAAGAGCATCAATCCTCCTCCTGGGAGGTAAGTTGTAAAAATTGGGCAGTGGTCTTTGTCATGACCCTGACTCTTGCATTTGACGCACCACACTTCTTCGCACACTTCTGATCAAACCGTCCTGTCCTGTTTCAGACTCGGCATCTCAAGGCACAAATTCTTCAGCTGCGCGTGGGTCTTCTGAACTCCTAGGTTGGGATCTTACATCAGGGTCTCATGTAGCCTCATAACAATCTCTAAGGCCTCTACCTGAGTTGTTATCTTCTGCTACGATAGCGCACTCCTTAAATGTGGTAGTAGCGAAGCTACAAACCACTCGCGATGCTGTCCATCTGTCAGATCCATATTTGCTTCTCAAATTGTACATTTTAGCCTCTAATCTAGTTCCTAAGGAGTCTCACCTGGTAGCATCGTGATCTCTTAAAATCCCACGATTGACTGTGCTTTAGATTTAGGCCTTCTAAATTATCTATTTAGCGTTGTTTGGATATCCGCGACTCTCGCATTTGGGTTATCGTTGGAGTAATTAATATACCAGGTTAGCACATGATCCTGTAGGGTGCTAACCAAAGTTGCTTTATTTATATGGTCATCTGTAACACTGTGCACTTCCCATACAGCCCTTAAATGGACCAGAATTGGTCCGGATCTTCATTTCCCAAGACTTTGAACACAGGCAACTTCTGTGTGTTTTCCATATTGAATCGCGGTGGTGGTGGAGTTGGTACGAGTGAAGATGGAGGTGATGGCAGTGAAGCCGGTGGCGGTGTGGGTAGAGGTGGAATTCTTTTTCTTTTCAGATGTATATCACTTCGCGAAGAGACCTTCACGAGCTCTTCTTCGTCCCCTCACTGAGGTGAAATTAAGGGGCTATTTTCTGGACCCTTATTTCCTTCATTCCTATAAATCTTTCTACTTCATGTAGCCCCGAACATCAAGGTAACTGCATAATCTACTTTTCATACAACAAAATTTTAATCCAAGTATTCAAAGATTTTACATACTTACCTCATGGTCCTTTGAGAAAGCGTCGCTCTGCCTCACTATAGCTGACTGAGGTGTCAACCGCGAACTCAGTAACGAAACCTCCTATAGTCCGACCGAGCCAATGATTGACGACACGTGTGATCTTATCCTCTGATGCTTCCTATCTCTGCACTAGCTCTGGGGTCCACACAATAGTACCGCAAAGTTTCGACCTTCCTTGGCTATCTTCTAGCTTCGCAATCACTTGTATAGCTCAGTAGGGAAGGATGCGAAAAAATTCTTGTGGATCTCTGTATACAGGTAGCTGTCTAGCCACTCTTCTTTTGATAGTCGCAGGTTTCTGTTCTCTTGCGCTGCGAACTCATGAATTCTTCTATCCAACCAAACTTCAATTTCTTTCTTAGTTGGATTCCAGTGATACGACATCACATATCTCTCAAGCAGATTCTCGTCCCGACAATAGAACCATTTGTTGGATTATGGGGGCCTGATCTAGGTTCAAAGTTATTTAGCTAAACAAATACTTACATTGCTGGCCCTTTCGGCATCAGCCCATGGAGCACGGACTGAAGTCTCACCTGAAGCAATATGGGGGGATGCTTGAACCAAGTTTCCGCACCCTTGAGATGGATGTGATGTTGGTTTATTCCAACTAGACCTGCCTTCGCATAGGTCGCTTCGTGCTCTGTTCTAACCTTCAATACCTTAGCGGTCTTTTACAACTGATCTTCACGCAGCTCTAACCATGGGTTTAGATGCTTTCGCACTACTATGGCAGCAAACTGCGTTATCTCTCAAACTACGTCGAGTATCTTAACTTATTATCAGATCTTAGTTATTTTCACGTAACAAATATTCTTACTTGCGTTCACTTAAGCAATACAATTATATACATTCACGCATCATATAAGCATTAGAAGTGAAATTCATACCCAATATAACAGATGCATAAATAGGAAATAAATACACAGAACTGATAGAAACTTCTCTTTATTAATACTTCCGAAAGATTACAGACTCGACTTGCCCTGCGCACTCAGCTGCGGACTACTAGGCCTTTACGCACTCAGCTGCAGAGCCTCTTCCTACACTATGACCCGAAACTAGACTTTACACTTCAGATCTATCTCACATACATCATCATTCCTTAGACATTCTGTGATGCCTTAACTACTTAGAGCTTTTCTCTATTTATACAATCCCATGGTCCGTGGACCATTGGTAGATCTTCTACATTCGACATTACAATATCAAAATAAGGGTGGACAACTCTATGCCTCTTTTACAACTATGTTCTCCACGCCCACAAAATGCGAGGTCTTTACATTGGAATTACAAACTTGGACCAAAATCTGGGCTCTAAGCCCCAAAACTGCCCTTGGGGGATCCTGTGCCCAACAAGAATCCTTTCTGAGGGTTATTTTTGATGAATCTATTAATGTGTTAAATTTATTAGGATATGGTAACATTTCTCAATTACCCTTTGATAAAATTTATGCTTTGTGTAGGAGATACTCCCATAGTCAAGTAAGATATGGCATAGGATTTAGGGATGTTCTCCCTAAAAATTCCAAGTTGATGACTAGTTGTGTAACTAAAAATGAATTAGGATATTTATTAGAAATATTTAATAGTGAATTACTTGAAAATATTGACTTACAACTAGATGTGTTGCAATTTAAAAAGAAGCAATAGGAAGAGAGACCAACACTTTCTATTTTCTATCCTCATTCGTATAATTTTCCTAGAAAAAAATTTCTTTTCAATTTTGGAATTATTTTATGCCTTGGAAGAGATACCCTCAACAATAGGTCCTGATTCATCCTTAGAAACAAGAGTTGTGGGGACCTAGTTATGGAAACATGTCATCCTTTTCCTACCCTATGCCACCACAATAATCATGACCAATACATTATCCTTTATATCCACAAACTTAGTAGTCCCATCCTACTACTTTGCCTTAGCAAATGCAACCCTTACCACCTCATTTAACACCTACTCAACCTCTTATACACACATAGTTGTCTGCTTAACTAGTTCCCAAACTTAATAATAAGGAAACTCATCAATTTTTTAATGTCGAGCTAGTGGCCTTTCCTATATAATAGATCATGCCAGTTGAAGTGCAAGACATGCAATGAACGTCAGGAATCGTTCATGAAAGGAAAATAAATTCCCCTATCACTGTTGAGGAGGAAATGAATGAGTAACTCCTGATCATACACGTAATGATGTTGCAACAAAACACACTTTCTGAAATTCAAATCCTTTACCATATTTTGGTACACCTCCCTATCTAGAGAGGTTAACCTTGAAGAAACTTGACCCATTCCCTCAATTTTACCTAGTTTATGAGCTTATAAAAATCTATATTAAAGTTCCCCTATTGCAAGTTATAAAGGTGTTGATGGTGCTAGACCCACCAACATGTCAACGGGATCTCCCCGGTAAGAAGTACCAATTAGACCTCAGACTGTTTAGTGTAGGAGTCCCAACAGTGGGCCATAAGGTAATGCCTTGACTGCGATGTCCCATAGAGGAAAGTAAGATAAATCTATTAGTAGCAAGGGTGTGACTGATGCAGTGAGTCAAGGAATGAGTATGAGAGCTTTCGACACTTCAAAGGGGGAGGAAGGTGAAGGTGAGTTCCAGGTTGAAAGGGATCAGTCCCAACTCGGCTAGGAACACACAATACAAAGGAAATGCACAACTTCTGACAGAGTAGTCGATACAGATGCAACAATCCCAACATACAAGGTAAGATAACATGAATAACACTCACAGATCAGACCAAGACGAGTGTAATAGTTGATATAACAAAGTTCAGAGAAAGGTATTTCCGGTGTTCGGTAGAGAAGTTGACCCAGATGGTGACATCATTAACAACATATGCAACACATTAACAACAAGATTCATATAATTTCATGTGAATCAGTTCATACACAAGTACGTAAGTTAAACAACATATATCATTAAGGAAAGCGGAGCAGTCCAACTACAATAACAACATATGCAAGAAAATGTGCTAGCTTTTATTATATAAAAAAGTGTAAGTCACAATCATACAATACACGATGTAAACCTGCTAGCCCCATAAGCAGAACGTTATAGCCACATCCGCCTACTCCTCCAAAGAGATATACTAGCTCCGTATAGTGGAGAAGCCAAGGCATGTTACAATACTGTCCAAGCCTTCTTCAAGATAGTCTTAGTAGAAGCTTGGTTGACTAAAAGCCTATACAATGACTTATGAGGGAATAATTATAGCAAAGGGTGGGGTGACCCTTGACATTCCCCTTTGTGACCGTTCAACTACCCTCATGACTCTTCACCTACTCTATGACTGTTACATTCACTCTTGAGACTTGACTTACACTTGACATGACTGAACAATACAAAGCACATTTACCCATGTGAACAATGGCTTGAACAAGCCAAACTAGACACCAATCTGACTTAGACAACTATAGAAGTCCATGCTGATCAACAGTAACATATTGGTGCCAAGATTGGTAGTCTCTGATAGTGTCTGTGTGTTCCGCTGTGACATCCGCCTGGAACCTGAACCTTGTCTCCATGGCATCTGGGTACACTGCTTGGGCTCCTCTATCCAACTCATCTAAAAGAATGTGCAACATTGTCCTCAATGTGGCCGGACCAACAACATACTTGTGCATGATGACTGCACTGATAGATAAGTTTGGATTGGTGGTGATGCTCGTCAACTTGTTGAAGTATGAGTCAAGCTTCTATTGGACCTGCTTCTTGGTCTTCGCTTGGGTGAGAGCTCCAAGTGATGGTATCACATATGTGTGCACAAAATCCTCCATGTTCTTGAATACTCATGCATGGGAAGTGTGTATGCTAGTGATGAGTTGCGGTAAGTCCTCGTAGTTTCGGATTTGACTCCAGACACGTGCTTGCAGCTCAACCACATTGGCCTTCATCATCTTGGGTAGATGAAGTGGGGCTTCTTTATACTTCATCATCCATGCTCGCATGCTATCAATGACAACATGTATGTTCTTAAAGATGTGAGCTCTTCTTAGACATGGATGCTGCCATCCGTGAAGATGAACGACTGCTTGATGCGCGATACTGAACTTGGAGTAAAATGCTCGCATAACTATGTCCAAGGACAACACTTCCTCTAGTACTACCTTCTTCAATTCTTCTCGGGAGGACGTTGTCACTAAGTATCCTCCCTGCTTGGCCACCTGTAGTTCCTTCACCATTCACTCATTCTCATTTTTGAGGAAGCGAACACTATAGCTAGTGGCTTTGACATACACTCTAGTTGCATCAGCCAAAGTAGCTGGGTCCTTGTGCACATCGGTCACGATCACTTATTCTTCAACTTGCATAGGGGATGTTCAGTCCTTTGGAGTTGGTACTCTGTCAAGGTGCATAACTCTGTGTTGAGATTCATCAAAGGAGTTGTTGCGCATCTCTGCTTCCAGCTGACCACCAAGGATCTCAACGCATCTTTGGTCATTCAAGACTTGCTCATGATCTAGATGCATGGAAGTGGGTGAGCCGACCTCTTCGTGGTGAGGCATGAGGTCGGTATCCTATTCCAACTCCTGTTGCTCCATATTTACATCCAACAGTTCAAAATCCTATTCTATGTCATGATAAAAGTCTTTCCCTTGCGAGGGTTCACCCTGTTCACTTGATGCTAGCTATTCAGAAGAATAAACTACCTGTATGGGCGCTGCCTCGTCTGTCTGCACGTGATGCGCCCCCTGTTGAATCTGCTGTTGCTGCACTTCCTTCTCATGTCGGTGCAACTCTTGTTCTTTCCAAAGTTGCTCCCTCAGCTCATGCAACTCCATCTCTACTTCTTCCATTCTCTTCTGATCCCTCTGCCTTCACGTGATTTGCTTGTCGCGTTGCTGCCTCTTCTGTTGAATGGCCATAGCTTCTTCTGCTACAAGTGGATCTTCTTGAAACTTGCGGCTTTGTTCCTCCTCCATGCGGTTGTCAATATTTATCTTCCCTTTGTCGTTCACATGTATGCTTGGACTGCCTCAGCTGTTGTTGCTACTGCTAGTGTTCTTCATGGTGTTACTTCATGCTACCATGCTAACCATTCTATGGTGAAATTGGCCTATTAATTGGGTCTAGAATGATGGTAACAATACCTCCATGAGTCTTCCTCGACCCAATGTAATTCCACATGGATCCAATTGAACTGAACTCTCATGTAGTGATCCTTCACAATGCAATGTGGGTCATATGGGTTGAAGCTTCGGAGGTCGAACGGGTACTTCTTCATTTTTTCAGCTTCGACATCTACTTGCTTGATGCTCTTGATCTCATACAACCTAATACATAATGGAAGAGTGGGCTAAGGTTCCTTCTTCTTCTTCCACTACAACCTAGCTATTAATCATGCTGAGATATGATACACTACTTCCGGCATGACAAGCACGTCTAAAGAAAACTTTGGTAGAACATGTGAAGGCTTCTCCACACTGAACACTCGGATGAACATTATGTCCAATGAGGAATACGAGTTTTCAATGCTTAAAAATTCCTTCATCACTTCTTCTGATATGCAGGGTGGATCCTGTTTGAATATCAACCTGTGAATTGGGGTAACAAGATGGTCGGACAACCATTTGATCACTCCTCTGAAGCTGCACTCAGAGAATAACTTGAAATATGTGCTCACAACAGTCTCCGCCGGAGACCATACCCACTCTAAGCCTAAGAACTTATTTCGGGCACAGACTGCATCTAGAATGTAGGTAGACATATAAATCTCTGCATGCATGCCTTCGGGGAATTGCCGAGCCTTTGTGACTTGCTCCTTCAGCTGATGAGCCAGTATGCCGGACCAGTTGCATGGTCTTCCTTCTCTACCTAGTTGGTCCAACGCAACCACCCAACTCTGAGGGAAGGTCTCAATGCTCACTTGGCCACTACATTGACATGTGAATATGACCAAGTATTGGTATTCCTTCCTCAATATCTTAGTCTTATAGATCCAGATAGGGGTCATCTTGAAACAAGCTAGCTCCTTTACCCAATCCTTCAGAATATCTCTGGAGTGGCCTATGTTGTTGGGCAAGTTGAACAAAGGGGTCATGACAGTCATGGGCTCATCCATCTGATACATCTCATCGTAGTCTTGTGCCTAGAAGGTTGCAAGCTTCGTCCCACTGACACTTCTCAAGGTCATCGTCTCGGGGTCAGTGTGAGAGACGATCCAGTGAATCATATCCACACATGGGAATGTAGGGTATCTACATGCAATCCGGTATAGGCTAGACTTATGAATTTTCACATACACCTAACGGTATTCAAGGTCTACCCCAAAAGTACCTACGAATGTTTCATTCACCTCTTTCCACTTCAGTTTGATGTCCTTGTCTAGATACAACTTTGTATCTTCGTAGATCGACATGCTAGATGACACCTGTTCAATTGTTGTTCCAAATGCAAAACCATTAGTGTCTCGGGATCCTATTCCCTTGGAAGCCATTTTGATAGATGAGCACCTGAAAGATTTGGAAACAAACATGCATGGCAAGAAATATATCAGTGAAAACAGAGAAAATCCGGGGAAGGTCACAACACATACCTAGGGAACTGATGAGAAAGATTGCGCAAATTTCACTGGGAGGCTGAGTGAATGGCTTCCAGAACTATGCATAAGGTAGTTTGGACTGATTGGGAGGCTAAACTAGTTATTGGGTTTGCAAAATGCACAATCTAGTTGGGTAGTTAGCTATGGGGATTGTGCAATGCGTGATTCTAGCTGGTAAATACTACTGGCCTAGGGACAATTTTACACAAATTTTGGGCCAAGCAACCATTGACCTCTAGAAATGTGTAATTCATTCCAGGAGGTTAGTGTTGGGCTAGAATGCACAAATCTGTAGAGGCAGGTGAGCCTTCCTTCTCTAGATTGCTCAAAGTAGCCTTGGTGAAGGCAAAGACCGGGCCAAGGTTGGCCCGACTCGCTGACGAGAAACTGAAAGTAACTAAGTTTATGAAATGCATGGTGACACTAAGTGATAACATAAGTGATAAATAGTGCATGCAAAACATGAATGGTTAATTAGAAAATAGATCAACATGCATGTGGGTGAGGCCGTTTGCCGGTTGGGCAAACGTTCGTGCAAAACAGTTTCATGCATACGACAACAATGAGATAGAAACAAAAATTGAAATAGATCTAGGACAATATAGAATATATGTAAATGAAAACAGGTTCAAAGAAATCAAGCAAACAACACTCACACAAGAAAATACACAAAAAGCGACAGAAATGCTGAAAAAGATAAGTTGAGGTCTCTTACCCATGAATAGCTGAGTCGGATGTGTCAAAGAGTCCTGTATATGTTATGGGATGTCAAAGCTCCAATATCAATGTGAATGAATGAGCTCTGATGTGTCGAATAAATAAGTTTGGTCTCAAAACACACATGCTACAAATTTAGGAAAAAGTGACACTTGGAGGGAAACTTCTAAAACAACTTTGCATGTAACCCTTGACTGCTAAAAATAGCTCCCTAAATCATGGGATACTTTTTGCATGTTCTCTCTTGCTATTCTAGGAAGATCAAGTCATGCATGCATGCAAGTCAAGTTTCCTCGGTCATGGGTGGAACTGGTCAACCAGACTGTCCATGCATGCCAGTGCTCAACTGCTTGGGAAAAATGCACATTATTGATTGTAAGGTGGGCTCACTGCCCAAGGGGATTGCATAATTTTTGGGCCCAACAACTGGCTACTGCCCAAATTTGCGCAAATCCTGGGTTGAACTACCTATTGATGGGAAATTGTGCAATTCCTGCTGGGAGGATCGGCTGGCAGGATTGTGCAATCCATAAGACTAGCAGGCTGTCAGAGAGGATTACACAATTCCTAGATGGAAAGGGTGGTTTCCCTCTAGGAATGCACAATTTACAAGGGGAAGCTGCTCAGCCTGAAGCTGGACCAATTTCGGGTAAGCAACCTGTGAGGGGAATGGATCAACTTTGTTTGACAGGCTGCCTTTGTGCGAGGAAAGCACTAAAGCTTGAGCACTTGATGAAGCAAGACAAAGTGTTGTGTAAGGTTGGAAGGGAGGCTCCAAAATAGGCTAAGGAAAATTTTTGGAGGGTGGTTGTAGCCACTACAACACTTGGCGACACACTGGTAGAACTCTAGCTCTCTGCATAGACCTTTTTCATGAAAAGAAAGTCTAACACCTCCGGAAGTATTGTTCAGTTCTTAGCTCATCTTGGTTTCACACTAACTTGATTGTAAGATGTAGCATCTGCCAGACTCTTGTTCAATTGACACACATTTGAAGACAAGGAAACATAGTTGTTTCGATTGGTGTTGAGGAGTATATAGGTTGACAAGCTGTATAGTCGTTAGAGTCTTAGTTTCATCTCTAGTGTTGCTCCACTGCTAGCAAGCTTGGAAAGTACCCCGGTGGAGTCACATAGGAACACAAGCATGGATCCGCTGCCAGTGAGCCTGGGAAGTGGCCTGATGGAGTTACTTGCATCACCTCCTTGTAGAGGAAGCCTTTCTCTTCTTTCACCTTATTCATTTTTCATTTCGAATTTTTTGACTTTTCATGTTTTCATTTTTCATTTTCACTGTGCATAACACTTATTCATTTTGAAGGCGGAAGAGGGATCTCAACTTATTGAGAGCAGAATGGGTTGTTCTAGTAGAGAAGTAGTTTATTATATCTTTGATGTGCCTGTTAAATTTTCCCCCTCACCTTACTCTACTTGACTGAGCTGAGAAGGGTTAACCCAAAAAAATCGACTAGAGAAGGTCACACTAGTTAGTGCACAAGCATTGTTTTTAAACCAAGGTTCACTTCGAAGAGTACGCATTTTCCTTCGATGTATCATGGACTAAGAGTAACAAGTTCATCATACAGAGGAAAGATGACAGATAACCAAGTAGCAATAGCTGTACAAACCCTCTTGTACTTTACTTAGCTTGTTTCACGAGTCACACATGGTTTCATGTAAACTAACCCATGAACGAATGAAACAAACAATGAAGCAAAGAAAGAGAAGAAGTACAAGTGAAAGAAAAACAAGTAAGTAAACAAGCAAGCACACAAACAAGCATGAAAACAAACAACTGATATCAAACACTACTCCTACTCCTACACTAATGGTGCATGGGCCAGATCACATGAAGTGATACTTCCGATGCAGCCATCGGCGCATTGGTAGGCCCATGTGGGTGAAGGCTTGGTCCACGAGTAACCCAATTATGCAGACCAACATACAAGAAAGATATGACAGTGAAGACAACGACACTTCGTGTTTGAAAGTTCCCAAGGGACATAAGTGGGTGCATGTGCATGACGGACAGTCCATGGACTTATCATGGTGCTGTGTGACACTATGTGCAAATTTGAAGCAAAATCACACTCTAGACTGAGACATGCAAGCAAACAAAAGAAACAAAGATAACTTGCGTCGTGCACGATTGCTTATAATCTAAGACTCCTCCAATGCATGAGCAATGGCATCATGTAGTTCGAGTGGAGGAAGTGTGATCTATGTGTGAAATGTATCTCCAATGCATACAAGCGAGTGATGAGGAGCCTTGGGTGATTGAACAGTTTCATGATCAGAAGTGAAACTGACCCTAAGAGAGTGAGGGCTTGACATAACCATCAGCTTGGGCTGAAGTGCCTCGAAAACCTTGGGTGTCTCAACTTCATCATTAGGTAGATCATCATAAACCGGTGGCTTCGAAAGATAACCTGTGATAGATTCATGATCGTGATAAAAAATGGAAGCAAATGGATCATGATCGCCACAATAAAAAATTCAATGATTTCTTTGGCATCCTCATGATCATATGAATCAAACAGATGGGTAGATGAAATCGAGTGAACTCATCTTCTATGTTTTCGAAAAAGACAGATGAAGGATGAGGTGAATCTTCAATGAATAACTTATCCTCTCTGTTGTCGAATGATGGAGTAGCATCTGGTAAGTCCTGCGAGTGATCAACAATGGGTGCATCCAAAGATGAAGACACACATACAAAATCATGGATGGCAAGTTCACTAAAGAAGCTAGGAAGGAACGGAGGGGGATCAGATGGAAGGGAGTCATTCTTCGCTGAGTGTTGATATTCAAGCTCCCACTCATACTCTTCATGAATGAAAATACATGTTGGTTATGCAACACCAACTTCGTCAGTGGGTTTTTCCTTGTTCACGACAAGTGAAGAGTCTGGAATGGACAAACACAAGATAACATCATCTAGAGAAAAACCTGAGTGTGAAGATGGAGGTCGAAGAAAAGAATGCATATGGGAACTCGAAGGACTCACAACCAACTCTGCATGAAAATTAAGTGAAGTGATGTTGGGAGGGTGTGAAGAATGAACAGATGTGAGAACATGATCCTCAACATCACTGGGCGATGGTGGAACTGTTGAATGAAAGGGAGGCAGACAATCTATTGAGATAGTGCCTGCTCCCACATGGGATTGCACAGTTCCATCAACGAAGAAGGTTGAGCACGGCTTGACATCAAGATTTCTCTTGGGATGTGCATATTTATTAAGACAGTACTCGATCTGGTCCCAGAGATAAGCAAACTTCATCTGGCTCTTCGGAGCTTGAAACTGTAAGTCACGGAAGCATTGCCAAAAATCAATAACGGATTCATGCGGAGCCCTTCGTTGTTGTAACAATTTTCGATCAAGATGGTCGGGATCAAAATGATGGAACATGTCTTTAATAATATCACAAAAGTGCTCACATGAGTGCAAAGTGTCAATCGGTAGGCTGAGCACCCAACAGGATGGGGATTCGCGAAGTGTGAATGCAAGCAGCAGACCGACCTGTTCATCAGTAAACTCATCTTCCTCATAAATCATGGAAAGGGAGTTATGTAAGTGCTTAGAATAGGCCACTTCACCTTCACCATCATACATGTGAGTGGACAAGAGATTGAAAAGCTTCCCCAAGATGGAGACATCTTCATGATTCGAAAAACACCTCTGGGGAAGAAGAATGCAAGATTCCATGAAAGATATGAAAAGGTTGAAAGCTGGATGAGAGGGCACTGCTTGTCATCAGGCCCTCCTTCTAGCACCAGAAATGTTGACGGTGCTGGACCCACCAACATTTCAAGGGGATATCCACGGTAAGAAGCCCCAATTATACCTCAGACCGTTTGGTGTAGGAGTTCCAACTGTGGGTTGTAAGGTAATGCCTTGACCGCGATGTCGCACAGAGGAAAGTAAGATAACTCTGTCATTAGCAAGGGTGTGATTGATGCAGTGAGTCAAGGAATGATTATGAGAGCTTCTGACACTTCAAAGGGGGAGGAAGGTCAAGGTGAGTTCTAGGTTGAAAGGGATTAGTCCCGACTTGGCTAGGAACACACAACACAAAGGACATGCATAACTTCCGACAGAGAAGTCAACACGGATGCGGCAATCCCAACATATAAGGTAAGATAACATGAACACCACTCATGGATCAGTCCGAGACGAGTGTGACGGTTGATAAAATAAGGTTTAGAGAAAGGTCTATCTGGTGTCCGGCAGAGCAGTTGACACAAAAAGTGACAACATTAACAACATATGCAACACATTAACAACAAGATTCATATAATTGCATGTGAATCAGTTCATACAGAAGTACGTAAGTTAAACAACATATATCATTAAGGAAACTGGAGCAATCCAACTTCAATAACAACATATGCATGAAATTGTGTTGGCTTTTATTATATGAAGAAGTGTAAGTCACAATCATAGAATACACCATGTAAACCTGTTAGCCCCATCAGTGGAACGTTACAGCCACATCCGCTTGTTCCTCCAAAGAGATATACTAGCTCTGTGCAGTGGATAAGCCAAGGCACATTACAATACTGTCCAAGCCTTCTTCAAGATAGTCTTAGTAGAAGCTTGGCTAACCAAAAGCCTATACAATGACTTATGAGGGACTATTTATAGCAAAGGGTGGGGTGACCCTTGACATTCCCCTTTGTGACCATTCAACTACCCTCATGACTCTTCACCTACTCTATGACTATTACATTCACTCTTGATACTTGGCTTACACTTGACATGACTTAGCAATACAAAGCACATGTACCCATGTGAACAATGGCTTGAACAAGCAGAACTAGACACCACTTTGAATTAGACAACTATAGAAGTCCCACTGCTCAACATCCTCATGTTGATGAACAGTAACATATTGGTGCCAAGATTGGTAGTCCCTAATAGTGTCCGTGTGTTCCGCTGTGACATCCGTCTCGAACATGATCCTTGCCTCCATGGCATCCAGGTACACTGCTTGGGCTCCTCTTTCCAACTCATCTGAAAGAATGTGCAACATTGTCCTAAATGTGGCTAGACTAGCAACACACTTACGCATGATGTCTACACTGATAGGCAAGTCTAGACTGGTGGTGACGCGCATCAACTCGTCGAAGTATGAGTCAAGCTCCTGTTGGACCTGCTTCTTGGTCTTCACTTGGGTGAGAGTCCCAAGTGATGGAATCACATATATGTGCACAACATCCTCCATGCTCTTTAATACTTATGCATGGGAAGCTTGTATGCTAGTGATGAGTTAAGGTAAGTCCTCGTAGTTCTAGATCTGACTCCAGATACGTGCTTGCAGCTCAACTGGATTGGCGTTCATCATCTTGGGAATATCAAGCGAGGCTTGTTTAGTCAATTTAGTGTTCCTAAATTGATGTCATTAATTATCAACCCGGGGCTCGTAAGCTGATGAAGTGAAGGTGTACTATATGTACTTAAGCAACCTCTTAAAGCTTTCTTTTGTCGTTTGGGGTGTTTGTTTGTGGTTAATTTATCTTCCTAAGATGGAGTGATGTATTTATAAAAAGATGAGTGATGGTGTGTGTAAGGTGAGTTCTAGATGAGTGAAGGTGTGTGATTAGTGGTTTCTAACTACTTGCTGAAAAGGAAAACTTGAAGGAAATAAATGAATTAAAATGAACTGAAAGCAAAGAACCACTTTCTAATGGCATTAGACACCATTCATGCTGCTGCAAATAAAAGGTAAGAAAATCACTTAAAAGAGCAATGATAATGTTTAT
>APFE030752260.1:0-15542 GCA_000404065.3 Pinus taeda
ATATTCTTCACTTTTTTCTTCATCCTTCCAACTTTCCAGAAAATTTTGAGTCTCCAACTGAATTTGTTGATTGGGCAATACCTGTTCCTATTCAACTTTTTCAGCATTTGATTTTAGAAGAGAAGGTTCACCAAATATTATATCTCTACTAATGAAAATATTATGCAAAGAAGGATCCCACGACCTATATCATTTCACATTGTCTTCATATCCAAAAAAGGAAACACATTTTTCTTCTAGTTGTAACTTAGAATGCTAATTCTTTAGAATAAGAGCATAGGCGCTACAACCGAAAATTCTTAAATATGAATAATCACATCACTAACCTGACAAACTTCTTCAGGAATTTTACAATTAATAGCAACTGAAGATGATCTGTTTACCAAATAAAACGCAGTGGATACTAATTCTGCCCACAACTCCTTCTATAGCCTAGAACAATTGATCATTATTCTTCCTCTCTCTCTCCATAATAGACTTGTTCATATGTTCAACAATGTCATTTTGCTAAGGAGTATAGACAACAATTTTATGCCTAATAATCCCTTCATCCTTGCAATATTGTTCAATTCTAAGAAATTAAATTCACCGCCATTAATAGTTCTTAATTATTTAATTGTATTGTTTATTTTCTTTTCCACCATAGCTTTAAACTGTTTAAAAGCATTAAATACATCAAGATTTCTTTTCAACATATAGATCAAAACTTTGCTGGAGTAATCCTCACTAAATTTTACGAATTGAGATTCACCTCCATAAGATACTGTAGGAGATGGTCCCTATAGATCAAAATAAATATAATCAAAAATTCCTTTGTTATTATGACTACGGGGTTTAAATTTTTGTCTATATCGTTTTCCATATACACAATTTTTTGAATCCAAACTCAATGATTTCAAATTAGGAAGTAATTTGTGATTCATTAGTACCTAAAGATCCTTCTCGCTCATGTAATCCAGTCACTTATTCCACAGGCGAGTATCTTCTCTTTCATTCTTGGATATAATTGTTACCTCATTGACCTAAGTACTTCCTTTAAGTCTGTAAAGGTTTCCAATCTTCTATGCCTTCATAACAACCAGAGTGCCGTTTCAAACTCTCAATACTCCACCTTAACTTATAAACTTATAACATTCCAAATCCAATACTCCCAAAGATATCAAACCCTTTTTGAACTCAGGTACATGTCTAACATTACTCAATTTTTTAATCATAATATCATACATTTTAATTCTGAAATTTCCCACCTCAACAGTTTGACAAGATACATTATTACCCATAAACACAGAAATTCCTTTCACAACTTGATATCAAGTGAACCAGTTTCTGTGTAGACTCATGTGATGACAAGTGCCATAATATAACAACCAATCTTCATAATGTTGAGAAAAATTTCAATTTGATAATATTCATCTATCATACCTGATTCAACAGACAAAACTTCCTCAATCACACCTGACTCAACTTTATTTTCTTCCTTCTTTGGGTTTTCAATGGACTCTTTTCTTTTCTGATAGTCTTTCTTGAGATGTTATGTTTTATTGCAGTACCAACATTTGGCTTTACACTTCTTGCCTCTTGAATTTGATCTAGAAGAACTTGTTGCTTTTTCTCCTCTCTCCTTGTACCGGTGTTTGGCTACCATAGCTTTCAACATGGAAGTTTTCATGCTAGACTTCCTCCATACTTCTTTAGATAATATAACTCCCACAATAGAGTCAAATTATAGAGATATTTTTATGCTCAAAATGATATAAGTCACAAAGTGATATGAAGACTTAGGGAATGAGCAAAACAAAGTAGTGGCTTTATCTTCTTCTTCAAATTGACCTCTATATCAATCAACTGACAAATAAGTATATTAAATATGTTTCAGTGTTCTACAGTTTTAGTGCTCTCCTTCATCTGAAGGCTATACAACTAACTTGTCAAATAAATTTTGTTGATAAAGACTTGGTCATGTACAAAGTTTCCAATTTACCCCACAAACCTATTGTTGAGGTGTCTTCAACAATGATAAAGAGAAATTCATCTTCCAAGCACAACTTGATGATACTAAGAGCTCAAGCATCCAATTCCTCCCATTCCACAGTTGTGATTTCAATAGGTCTCTTTCTAGCCCCATCTAATGCTTTGTGCAATCCTTGTTGCACCAAAATATCCTCCACCTTCAGTTTCCACAATGTATTTTTTTTACTAGTGAAATTCTCCACCTCAAACTTGGAATTAGACATTTTGGCCATTTTCTTCCTACATGGGCTCTTTCAAATTTCTTTTAACCTTGAAAATAAAAAAATGAGTGGGTTCTTTCAAGGCTCCTTCACTTAGGGTTTTCCTCCCTTTTAAAATTTATGCTTTCAGCTAGAGTTTTTCTTTTTAAATATTTTGGCTCCTTGTTTCAATTTTAATTTTCTAAAATTTCTGCCACTTAGGTTTTCCACAAGAATTTCTAATTTTACACAAAAGACCTATTTCCATTTTTTCCAAATAAATTTCCAAAATACTCAAATAAAATTGTATTCTTTTCTTCAAACAAAACCCCATTTTTCCCTTTTTATTCAGAAACCAGAAATAAAATAAAAAATTTATTTCCGTTGATCCTTCCAAAACCCCTATTTCTTTTGAAGAATTCAACAAATACTTCCAAAAAAAATAAATTATTTCCACTATAAAAAATCTCAGAGAAATTATGAGACATTCAGTGTGCACAGCTCCATGAGTTTATTGTGGCTACCCTTTATGCGTGATTCCTCAAAGTGCTTGGTTGTTCCTCTCTATTTGGAGTTGGAATGTCCTTGGTGTTTTAAAGCACCCAAGTTGATTGACACATTTTTTTTGTGATCGACTCACTCATTTATCAGTCGACTTGTTCCTCAATGTCTCTCCTGTTGGAAATAATACTGAGAGGGGGGGTAAATCAGTATTAGCAAGTTAACAATATTTCATTTCCATAATTAAATTCATATACACTACTTCAATTAATGAAACTTGCGTGTATACGCAACTATATGTAAGGCAACTAGCATATACCTTGTAAACATATAATTTAGTTAATTCTTCATATGTTGATCTTTAATCTGTGCATCAGAACCATATAAACAGTAACCAAGAGTAGTACAAACAGAACAGACAGTCACACACATGAACACAAGATATAATATGGAAACCTAATGTGGGTGAAAACCACCTGCTACAATCGTCTCTATCTTACTTTTAATAAGAAACTTGTTTTTACAATATTTTGTACTGGTGCAGTCTTATACCAGTACGCAGGCTTCTACCTGTCGAAGGCTACAACCTTCTCTAATTTTCCAGCTTCTCTTGGAAGGGAGCTACAACCCCCTTAGCTCTTGTACTAGCTGATGTGTTTACTAGTACGTAGATGCTGATCTACAGAAGGCTACAACCTTCTCTTTTCTTCCAGGGACCACGTTTCATAAAGTTTCAGATTGGATCCATAAATAACTTCATTCAAACATAAATCAACCAATCTCCTTTGCACCAACCCAAAATTGAGTCAAACAATCACTTCTCTGAATGTTGTAACCATAATACAGTAGCAGTAACTAGAACCCAAGCCAGAACCTAGAACACTACAACAACAATCAAAAGTAGCTAAAGAATATTTTATGAGGTGTACGCTACTTCAATGTGACGAACCTTCGTGCATACGCACTTGTATCAAGGCAAACCTGCATATACGTTCTTTTAAAATGCTGAAGTAGCATGTATACGTGCCTTTGATATCATGAACCTGCATACAGATTTGTAAAAGATGATTTACCCTTTACAATTATTCAGACATCAGTTATACCTAGATCATCATATTTGCAGATTACGACATGCACCAATTATTAAGATAAAATATCAAAAACCACACAAAGATACTTCTCTTCAAGCCTTAAGATCTTGACCCATCAATAAAATTTATCTGTCATCAAGTGCTCAGGTTCATCCTTGATTCAGATCCATCTGTGCACCATAACCCAATAACCTGTAATCTAGATCTCGCTCTTCATTAGATATTCAATTCATGAGTGCCTTTGCCTAATGATCTTCTCCTCCTTTTATAGTCTTAGGCCTTACTCAATACCATGGTCCAAAACCACTTAGAATCAATACCTTGGACCAAATACTTGGGGTCAACAGTTCAGACAAGATACCTTGGACCAATACCATGGACCAAATACCACAGACCAAAACCAAGTTTTCCAATATGTACAGGCCTTTCCTTTCATGAAAGTGCGTGTGTACACGCAGCTTTGTCAATGGGAACCTACGTATACCTTTCATTCTTCATTTTGTGAGCCTGAACTGTGATTTGTCATCTGTGAGAGTTTCCATCAAGGAAAACACCTATGTCATAGCACAAAATATGTGTCATAATGCCAACAATATCCCCCTTTGGACTTGATGGCAACCCCAAGTCACTCTCCCCCTTTGTCATCAAGGGCAAAGAGTTATGCTCCCCCTGAGTACATGATGAATTTTTTAATATGCTGAAGTGTGTTGTCCATGCTCCCGCTAACTGCAAGCAAGGTCTGCAAAAAGATGTTCTTCAAGAAGAACATGACTCTATACATCATAACTGACCTTCCTATCACCAAAGACTCATACATACATCCATCTTCAAACCAAGTGGGGATATACCAAGATTGACTAATCCACCCAACCAAGTGGCGATATACCAATTTTTTATACATGAAAAAACAAGAATATTACATCATACATCCCATGCATAGTGGGGAAACAAAAAAGGTCATTTCATGACGTTGATAATAAAATATATACATGACATAGAGACAAAATATCAAGACTATGATAGTTATCAGCAACTGTCATCAACATCATCTATTAATCACCATCCAAATTAGCAACCATGATCTCCCTCTGCACCTGTTCCACTTGAACTGTGAATTTGTACCAAGATATTCTAAGATAATACCAACAATGCATTATTAGAAGTATATGCTCCCCCTGAACCTATGCCAGATGATCATTGTTAGACCCATATCAGACCCTTGTCATCCTGAGTCTGGCCCACTATTTTTCTTCAAACCAACATATACGCGACTATATCCACATTAGTCGGTGTATGTACGAAGATATGCTTCATGAAACTCATGTACAACCACTTTTATCTGAAACAAATAAGTTTCAACAGTAGGATGATGCATCAACTACTCCCAACTCCTGTCTCAGATATTCAAATGTCTCTTTGGGAAGTGGTTTGATGAATATACAACAACCTGTTCTTTGGAGGGAACATACTCTAATTTGACCTTTTGTTCAAGCACTTGCTCACGGAGAAAATGATATTTGATAGGTATGTGCTTGGTCTTGGAATGCATGACTGGATTCTTTGAATTACTGATTGCACTTGTATTATCACATAGAATGGAGATGGGTGGAGTACATGTGATCTGAATGTCTTGCAATGTTTGCATCATCCAAAGGAGTTGTGTGCAGCAAGATGCAACAACCACATATTCTGCTTTAACTATAAATAATGCAATTGAACTTTGTTTCTTGTTGAACCAAGATACTAATCTAGAACCCATATAAAATGCACCACCACTAGTGTTTTTCTATCATCCATGCTTCCCGCCCAATCTGCATCTGTATATGCATGAAGTGTAAGATCTGTATCCCTAGGATACCATAAACCAAAATTTAGAGTTCCTTGAAGATATTTGAAAATCCTTTTGACTGCCTGAAAGTGTGATTCATTTGGATTTGCTTGGAATCTTCCAACTATTCCCACTACATGCATGATGTCTGGTCGGGTACCTGTTAGATAAAGTAGACTACCAATCATGGATCTGTAGTTTGGTTGATGTACTGCTACTGATTCATCATTTGAACTGAGACTGCATCCTGTTACCATAGGGGTACATACTGGTTTAGAATCTTCCATGCCATATTTTTTCAAGATCTGCTTGAGATACTTGGTTTGTGATAGAAAAATACCATCTTTATTTTGTTGAACTTGTAAACCAAGAAAATATGTGAGTTCACCAAGCAGGGACATTTCAAATTCTTTCTACATTACCAAAGAAAATTTTTGACTCATGGATTCTTCATTGCTACCAAAATTATATCTTCAACATACACAACAAGTATTAGCAATTTATCGTTGTCAATCTTTGTATAAAGATTGCTATCAGCTAATCCTTTTGAAAAAGCCTTCTTGAGGAGGTATTTGTCAAGATGGTAATATGAGGCCCTTGGAGCTTGTTTTAGACCATAAAGAGCCTTTCTGAGTCTGCATACAAGTTTTGGATAATTTCCAATGATGAATCCATCCGGTTGCTTAATATATACTTCTTCTTCTAAGTCTCCATTAAGAAAGGCAGATTTTGCATCCATTTGATATACTTTGAAGTTCTGAAAGATAGAAAGAGCAAGGAACATTCTTATGGCTTCAAGTCTAGCAATAGGTGCAAAAGTTTCTTCAAAATCTATACCTTCTTGTTGAGCATATCCTTTACAAACAAGTCTAGTCTTGTTTCTTATAACTTCTCCATTTTCATTCAACTTGTTTTTGAATATCCATTTGGTTCCTATGATATTCTTATCATGAGGTCTAGGAACTAATTCCCAAGCATTATTCTTCTCAATTTGCTCAAGCTCTTCATTCATGGCCTTGACCCAACATTCATCTTTGCTGCTTCATGTACATTTTGAGGTTCGATGGTATAAAGTAATGCTAGATAGCTTGAAGATTTTGTGATAGTTCTTCTCGTCTGCACAACTACCTCTTTCTGTCCCAAAATTTGAGTCTCTAGATGTTTTTTTGAACATACCTAGATGGAGTCTTTTCTTCTACAGTTATATGTTATTTTGGTGCTTCATTGGTTTCTTCTTCAGAATTAGTCTGATTTGATGTGGAAGGATAATCCTCATCTTCTTCATAATCTTCAGTTTTTACCTGCATTGGATTTTTGCCTTCTTCATCAACCACAACATCAATACTTTCAACAATTTTCCCTAGTATTTTGTTATAACACTTATATCCTTTACTTTAGGAAGAGTAACCAAGGAGAGTGCCTTCATCTGCTATAGGTTCAAACTTGCCAAGTTTTTCATCAGTCCTTTTGATGTAACATTTGCTTCCAAAAACTTTGAAGTATTTTACAGTAGGAGTCTTACCATACCAAAGTTCATGTGGAGTTTGAGTGTTGTTTACCCGAACATTTGTTTTGTTGATAATAGTGACGGCAGCAAATGCAGCTTCACCCCAGAAGGTTGCAGGAGTTCCAGACTCATCTATCATGGCACAAACCATTTGTTGAACAATTCTATTCATCCTTTCTACCACTCCATTTTGCTGAGGAGTCCTTGTGGTAGAGAATTCCCTTTTTATTCCATGTTCTTCACAAAAGTCGAAGAATTCATCTGAGGTAAATTCCCCTCCTCATTCAGACCTAAGGCATTTGATTTTGCGATCTGATTCATTTTCAACCAATGCTTTGAAATCTTTGAACTTTTCAAATGCTTCATCTTTGTGCTTTAGAAGTCCTATCCAACACATTCTAGAAAAGTCGTCAATGAACAATATAAAGTATTCTTCTCCATGAGGTGACTTTTTCCTTGATGGACCACATAAATCAATATGAACAAGTTCAAGAGGCTTACTAGCTGATCCTTCCTTCTCAGGGAAATGAGCTCTGGTTTTCTTACCAAATTGACATGATTTGCATATTGTATTTTCTGGAATGCTGATATTAGGAAGATCACGAACAACCTGGAATTTGCATGCTTTTCTTATTTGAGAGAAGCTTAGATGCCCTAATCTTCTGTGCCATAGATAGTGTTCATCATTTTTTCTTAGGTAGCATTGTTGTTGTCCTCCCTTGAGTATGTATAGGTTTTTTGGAGTTCTTATACCTTTGATCACTGTTTCTCCTGTATCAAGCTCATGAAAAACACATCCATTTGATCTAAATACTACTTCATTTCCTTGATCACACATTTGACTGACACTCAATAGATTATGCTTTAGACCATCAACATACCTAACATTCCTAGCTTTAACCTTTTCTTTTAAGAGAACATAACCTTTACCTTTTATGACAGCTGGAGTGTCATTTCCAAATGAGACCTTCTTTTCCTTTTCTAAGGTATTATATGACTGAAGTTTTTCTTTATCACCTGTCATGTGTTTCGAGCATCCACTGTTCATGTACCACTAATTTTCTTGTCCTTCTGCATACAAGTCTATACCACATCTTTCTCGTTGCGTTTCTTTCTTTTTCCATGTTTTGGGACCCAATGAAGTTTGCTCCTTCTAAGATGTTTGCCAAAATTTGCTCTTGCATTCAGAATCTTCATGATCAAAGTTGTTACAGATAAAGAATTCTATTTAATTTTCAAGAAGCGAAAGGTTATTGTAGGTTCTTTTCATGATCCCTGTCACATTCTTTTGATTTCATGCTTCTCTAGTCATGATGGTCTTGTAAGCAACATTTTGAGAAGCTTTGTGTCCAAAGTTATGACATGAAAAACATTGGCGATTAAAGAAATTCCTGTGATTATCGAACCTACTGACTTGATGATTGTAGTTTCCAATGACATTCATTTTTGAAGCAAATTGAGCATGATTTACCTGAGGTTGGTTGTAGCTTCTGTTCATCCTTGAAGTAGATTGACCCCGATTTACTTGGTGATCTGCTTTATGCCTTTGCTGACGGTTGTCAAACTGTTCACTGCTCTTTACTGCATCAAGATAGCTTTTAGTGGAGGTGGATGGTTTATGTGCTTCTTCAGTATATCCAAGACCTGACTTTATCAGAGGAGAATGTTGCACTTTGATAATTTCATTTAGGGTCTCTGATCCTTTAGCAAATCTAAGATTGAGAGATTTTGTTTTCTCGATATCCTTTTTTAGACCCACAATTTCACATTCTAATTTTTCATTGTGTTTTTCCCTTTCAGCAAGTTGGAATGTCAGAGTATCTATAATCATATTCTTTTCTTCTAAAAAATTTTTAAGTTTAGAGATTTCTTCATAAAGACCATCTTCATCTAAAGCATCCAAGAAATCATCATCTTCAAAAGCCATCAGAGGTCTATAATCATTGCTATTTTCATCTTCATCACTATTTGATAAACCATCACTATATTCACGCGTATAGTAGCTCTTCTTACTTACACTTTGTTTTCTATTCCATTTTGTTGATTCCTTACCTTTATCAAGCTTATCTTTTTTAGGACATTTGGCAGCATAATGATTGACTCTTCCACAAGTAAAACATTTGAAAGGTAGTTTACCTCTGAATCTTCTAGAACCTCGTTGAAGGTTCTTGACAAAGTTTGCTTCTTCCTCTCCCTCTAAAATATGTATTGATTCATTGAGTTCTTCTCTTCCTAAATCTTTGAATGCGGCTTCTCTCATATATGATGGACCTCCTTTTCTCATTTCGAAAGCAGTTAGGATTCTATGCAACTGTGTCATAGTAATACTCTGAAGATCCTGCTTTTCTTCTATGGCGAAATCTTTTGATTCAAACTTAGAAGACAAGGATCTTAAAACCTTTTCAACTAAAGTAACTTATTTTATTTCTTCACCCACATTTTTCATGTGATTAACAATCTCAACTATACGTAGGAAGTAATTAGCTATAATTTCATCATTGTGCATTTTGAGAGTTTCATATTGAATTATGAGAGATTGTAGTTTTGCACGTTTTACCTGATCATCTCCTCCATAGCTTAGAACGATCTTGTCCCATATTTCTTTGGCGGTTTTGAGTTGCATAACCTTGACATTCTAATTGTGACAGACTCCCCAATAATGTATTGACGACCTTGACATTGGTTTCATATTGCTTTTTACCTGTCGTATCTGTAGGAATTGCTGATGAAAATTCATATCCTCCTTACACGATTTCCCAAACATCTGTTCCAAGAGATTGAAGATAGGTTGTGGTTCTTACCTTCCAATAAACAAAGTTGCTCCCATCAAAGATCAGTGGTCGAATGGATGCCTCTCTTTCATAGTTACTCATGATGATAGATCTTCCTTCAAGCGATCAAGCTACTTCTGAAGGACCTGCTCTAATACCAATTGTTGGAAATAATACTGAGAGGGAGGGGTGTATCAGTATTAGCAAGTTAACAATATTTCATTTCCATAATTAGATTCATATACACTATTTCATCTAATGAAACTTGTGTGTATATGCAACTGTATATAAGGCAACTAGCGTATGCCCTGTAAACTTGTAATTTAGTTAATTCTTCATATGTTGATCTTTAATCTGTGCATCAGAACCATATAAACAGTAACCAAGAGAAATACAAACAGAACAGACAGTCACATGCATGAACACAAGATATAAGGTGGAAACCCAATGTGGGTGAAAACCACCTGCTGCAATCGTCTCTATCTTCCTTTAAATAGGAAACTTCTTTTTACAATATTTTGTACTAGTGTAGTCTTATACCAGTATGTAGGCTTCTACTTGTAGAAGGCTATAACCTTCTCTCATTTTATAGCTTCTCCTGGAAGGGAGCTAAAACGCCCTTAGCTCTTGTACTAGCTGATGCATTTACTAGTATGTAGGTGATGACCTACAGAAGGCTACAACCTTCTCTTTTCTTCTAGGGACCACGCTTCATAAATTTTCAAACTGGATCCATAAATAACTTCATTCAAACATCAGTCAACCAATCTCCTTTGTACCAACCCAAAAATGAATCAAACAATCACTTCTTTGAATGTTGTAACCAGAATACAGTAATAGTAACCAGAACCCAAGCCAGAACCCAGAACACTGCAACAACAATCAGAAGTAGCTAAAGCATATTTTATGAGGTGTACGCTAATTCAATGTGACGAACCTGCATGCATACACACTTAAACCTGTGTATACGTTCTTTTGAAATGTCGAAGCAACATGTAAATGTGCCTTTGATATCATGAACCTGCATAAAAATCTGTAAAAGATGATTTACCCTTTACGATTATTCAGACTTCAGTTATACCTAGATCATCATATTTGCAGATTACGACATGTGCCAATTGTTAAGATAAAAGATCAAAAACCACACAAAGATACTTCTCTTCAAGCCTTAAGATCTTGACCCATCAATAGAAATTATCCTTCATCAAGCGCTCAGGTTCATCCTTGATTCAGATCCATCTGTGCACAATAACCCAATAACATGTAATCTAGATCTTGCTCTTCATTAGATATTCAATTCATGAGTGCCTTTTCCTAATGATCTTCTCCTCCTTTTATAGTCTTAGGCCTTACTCAATACCATGGTCCAAAACCACTTAGAATCAATACCTTGGACCAAATACTTGAGGTCAACAGTTCGAACAAGATACCTTGGACCAATACCATGAATCACAATACCATGGACCAAATACCACGGACCAAAACCAATTTTTCCAATATGTATGCACCTTTCCTTTCGTGAAAGTGTGTGTGTATGCTATACACGCCTTTTGGTCTGCAAACCTGCCTGTACACGTGACTTTGTCAATGGGAACCTGTGTATACCTTTCTTTCTTCATTGTGTGAGCCTGAACTGTGATTTGTCATCTATGAGAGTTTCCTTCAAGAAAAACACCTATGCATAGTGCCAAATTTGTCATAATGCCAACATCGCCATAGTGGTGGTTTATAACCTTACTGCTTGAAAGGATTTCATTTTTATATAGTTTTTATATGCAAGTCCCTTCTTGCATGCAACTCCATGAATTCCAAAAAAAAAGCTTTGTGGGGCTCCATTAAGCCTATGGTCTTCTGCAATTAGACCTACAATAAAAAAAATTAGCTTCAGGCTTGGCTATCCTGTGAGCTCGCAATTCTTTATAGATTTGGCCTTCAACCCAGGTGGTGACAGTTAACTTCAATTAAATTACCTTTTAGCAGCTTTAATATCTATATGATTCATAAAATGAAATTTTCTTCATGCAAAATTCACAGTTCCATCCTTCCACATTGCTAATTGCATGGTCCTCATGGAGCAAGAAATGAATCACACAAATAGACACCGGAATTTTACGTAGTAAAACCTTGATGATGTGTCAAGGAAACTTCCACGAGGGAAGGGATTGTAATTATTATTACTCAAGGTCAAAAAATGAATATTTATGACTCTCTAACTATACATCAAGCCTCTCGAGAAACATCATTTTAATATGAAAATTTTCGTTACATAACTTCTTATTGTTAAGAAACTCTTTGAACAGTAAAGTTATATTTACTAACATAATTACATTTTTAACAATATTTTTAATTTGTTGTGATTCTTAATCATGCCCTGGATGACACTTTAAAGTTTTTCCTCCAATTGTCATTGCAGAGGTTCACGAAAGACCAAGACATAAGCGTAATCCCATTGAACATTTTGGAATAATTTTAAATTTTAATGAGAAGTTGGCTTTGTTTTGGCAGCTCTCATCCATCATATTTTAAAATATTTTAAATTTAGTTAAAAAAAATATTGATATATTCCAGAAAACCCAAGATAGAGAGACTGTATTCTCTCTTCTATATGTTAAATGAAGTTACATGTATCCCCGCTCTCACACCCATGTTGTTTCTACACCACCACCAAAATATAAACTTCTATTAGTGTTGAGTCATCTTGCATTAGCAAATAACATTTAAGATAATAATGACTAGCCCACTACTAGTTAAACAATTAAACCATGATATATTTTCCATACACGTGTATATGCAGACTGTGGAAAAAATGAACTCATACTTGATTTTATTTTTAAATGTATAAAAATATGTTCGCGCTTAGAATTTTCATAAATTTCAATCACTGAGCATGTAAGTAAAAAATTAAGTTTCAGGAAATCAAGTTAAATGTTGATAATGTGGACTGGGTTTTTGAGATCTCTTTAGCTTCACATCGATACGATTTATTGTAAATTTATTGAAACATTATGCTTTGAGAGATTTTAGATCGCAAATTTTGAGAATCGTTTTGGGATTTTCAGAAGGGAAAATAGTGCATTGAGTACTGCATACGGTCGATTCAAATTTAGTAGCATATTCGAATTATCTTAAAATATAGCCAGGGGTGTGTGTTTTTTTTTCACAGTAGCCTTGCTCTAGTCCCTTTACAAAAATGTTCGTTATTAGGTTAGCTATATACTTAACATGTTCCTAGAAATTCACATACATATCTCAAAATGAGTGAGAAGTATAGTTAAACATGGTGTGGTTGATTTTATTTTTGTAGGTTCACACATTTGAATCTCTTCCCCTATGGTGATGTTTCTGAATACTAAGCAATGGGTTTTGCTGGTCCTTTCCTACACTCTTATTAGAGGAATTTTTAGTTATTGAAGAGTAATAATTTTTTCACAAGAAAAAACTAATTATCTTTTATAACTAAACAAAAATTAGTTACAAATTCAACTGTCTATATCTCCTAAAAGTCTGTGTACATCAAATAACCTTTCTAACCAGATTAACAAGAGCTTCTAGGGTACTTTGTTGACTGTTACTATATATTACTAATTGAACCTACTAATCTTGCTACCTTCTATTGTATCTTTTTCCTTCTTGTAGGAAGATAATATTCTATGTAAATAGAGTACACCAATAATAATATATATAGACCATAGCGACAAAAGAAATAAAAATAGATCAACCTTCCAAATCGAACCTACTGCGATATATTCTTGATTGGTATTAATATTCTTCATTCTTTTTGAGACAATTTTATTGTGAATGCGCTATAAAATATTTATTCCATATTTTTTAAGGAAGAAACTTCCAGAGACTTTATTATATTAAAGGGTTGTAAATGGTTACAGCAGTTGGAAATAATTGGCTTTCAAGCCCCTAAGGGTTGTGTCTTGGGTACTTATTAGATTTATAAAAACATCAATCCTGACTAAGTAGTTCCCCATATAAACTCTTATATATATATATATATATATTATATATATATTAATATTAAATGTGCAAAAGCATCGAAAAGTGTTAAATGAGTTTTGTTACTTTGATTACATAGTATTTTGTCGTGCAAGAGCCATGAAATAAAGATTATTAAAAGAAATCTAGTTTTGCACATCCTTTATGTGTGACATTTAATTCCTTTCCAACAAACCAGTATCTGGGATATTTAGTTCATTCGAAACAAAATAGATGATGAATATTTGAGGTATACCATATATGTTTGTTTAACATAATAAAGTTTACCTATCCCATATAGGGTTTTTTATTAGATAATAAAATTTACTTATTCTATGTGGAGATGTTTAGTGTGTAATAATGTTGGTATGATTGTTGCGTAATACTGATAAGAACAAAATATTTATGGTATATATTTCTTCTATGTTGTATTGTTTACACGCATATTGGGAGTTATAAATACAACAATTAAAAAGGAAATGAGAAGTAGCCAAATTTGAATTTCTGACCTACTTAACTATAGTTTAAGAAAATTATTTATAAAATCAACCAAATGCCTTCAAGGAATTAGGGTCAATTTCTCCTTATTTCTAGGAACTTTATATACCTAGTGTGAATAGAGTTTCAGGAGCATTGTAACTTATATTTATATTAAATAATTTCATCAATTTCTAAATCATAATATTGCATAATATTGCCATGCACTTCAAGTTGTAAATTTAACTATCCATCCTTAATTTATGTAGGATTTCCAAAAATATATCTATTATTATCTTATGGCCTCAAAGCAACCATGCCTTGACTTAGAAGTAGCCAAGCCAACATCCCATCCTGGCCAAGTGAGCCCTCCTCAATTTAGGCTTACAATGTAAAATCCCTAAGCATTTTAAAGGCTTCATCATATGAAATTCATGGGATTTAATACAACGAGCCATCAAAACCATGTTCCCAAAGCCATCACTATGGATCTAACAAATTTGACTCTTTCACAAGTCAAATTTACCCTAACATTTCCCCTTTAAACTTGACCAAGGAAATCCACATGCACTCCTCTCCTATCACCTATGTCTACTCCAATACTTTATAGTTAGAGGAACATATGCCTAACTAGGTCTTATAGCCATATGTCCATATACATGTAATTTACAAATTTCAACTCAAAAGTAATTTATTTTAATGCTATTTCTATGTCACCATTCTCTCACACTTGCGCACTTGCTCACACCAAATGCTCTTCTCACCAGATTTTTATTTTGTGGTTGCATCTCACCCTGTTGGAGAGGTAAATCCCCTCTACGGATAGAGGCGATCCCTACTAGCCCAAAAGGGGTCTAGCAACAATCAAACAATGCTGCTCTGTAGGTTCCTAGTTGTGATTAACAAGTGGGTAAAGGAAACCTACTTGGATTCCAACGCTATGTTTGAAGAAGAGATGATCCTCTCGCTCCTTCGCTCCAGCCGATCACAGTCTTCCACTATCCTCGCGGACACACACCTGCACAAGAAAAGAGAGAACAAACACAAGCGTAAAATCTACTAAAAACAACTATGTATCAGTCAGGAAAGATACAATTCACATTAATCATTCATAGGACAAATGGAAATGGAACCATAACAGTAGTCATCTATCTTTATTAATCAGAAAATAGA
>APFE030752261.1:0-15677 GCA_000404065.3 Pinus taeda
AATACTGCAATATTTACCTGATGGTCATGAACATTTGCAACAGGCTGAACATTTGCAACAGGCCAGGCTCTGGATGGATGAAGCATGTTGGATGAAGTCCGTTGCATGAAGCAGATGAAGCGGCGTTGCAGATGAAACATGATGGATGAAGGCGTTTTAAGGGAGGCAAGTAAAGTCGGTTGCCTCCATGCAAATTGACACGCCAGGGCAACTTCGACACGGCGGCAAGGTGGGCAGCAGCCATGGTTTAGCAGATATCATCCGCAATAATTGTTCCTAACATTAAATGTTAGGGGATTAATGCTAAGGGAAACTTAGCATTAGTTCACGAAGCGCTTAGCATTAGTTCACGAAGCTCTTAATCACCTGTATTTTTGCAAATTTAGCCTAACTTTTCAGGTTGGATACCTCGTAGGCCAAATAAGACGAACATGTATATGATTGGTTCACAGGATAAACAAATAAGAAATATCGTTTTGATTTTCGTGTCATTCGAATAAACTTTATGGTAAGTTGAAATAGTTTATTGGTTGCCGGGCCAAACTAATAGCAACCGACCAAAATTGATTGCTATAGTCCCTGCCAGGCCCGGAGGGCAGGGACTAATAAGGAAACAAATACAAGCAATGGTACCATATTTGTTTAGCCTTGGTGAAAACATGAAATCGTAATGGTTCAGTTGATATATCAAGAAAATAACAATACAATAGTGCAAAGTATATTTTATTCTTCAAAAATCAAAACCTGGCCATTACTAGGTTTTAATAATATTATAAAATTTTGAAAATAAGTTCATTCTCCTTAATTTTCTTAACATTAAAAGTAAATTTGGAAAACTATGAGTATGTCTGGATGTGGTTATAGAAATACACGCTCAGATAGATGGAGAAATTTCTACAGAATGATTATTGGCCGATTTCCAATGGGCATAAATTTCCAGAAGGTCAAATAGTTATGAAGGAACATTGAGTCAGATGTTGACTCGACAATTATAAACTCGTGCTTCAATAACTGTAAATTCATATGTCATCCTATCATTAAGAAACTTGTTCATTTTGAAATGACTTTGAAGTTTCACCAGGTACTCCTAGATTGAGTCTAGATAAACTTTTGATATCTGCTCGATCTTGTTTTGGCATTCCATTATGCTTTCACGAGATTTTATCCTAAATTTTTTTACTTTTAAAGGTTTCTCCTCTAAAGCCTCTGGTTCCAACTCTGTTTCCTTTATCACTTGGTAAATGGACTACATGAGTGGAGAACAGGCTTGTTGCACCAACATGATCAACTCTCGAAAATCACATTTTTTCTTTCTAAGCTTTTAACATTGTATTCTTTTGTATTACATTGATTTTGGGTAGGCCGAGGGAATGCCTTTTTGTGTATTTTTTCCAGGATAACTGCTTCCCTTTTACTTCATCATATTCAGTCTCCATATCAATCATATCATTAAATAAAGCATTAGCTAACTTCTCCTGAACTTGCACTAGACTCAATTTACTACAACATAGCTCCTCTTCTTGTAGGAATTGTTAATTGATGTCTACATCCTTTTGTTTAAACTGTAGTAAATCCACCACATTTCCTACTGCCTCTTGTATTTTAATATACAATTCACTTATCCATGCACTTATTTGTTGATTCTCTATTCGAAAATCACACTGTATTTTACTAATTTCCTCTTCACGGAGCTTCAATTGTGCCTGCATTTGACTTCCCTGCTGAGATAGTTTCTATTCTAACTCATGTATTTTATCATCTTTCTTCCTAAAAAATTCTTACAATCTACCAAAAAAAATACATATTGGCATTAACATATGTCCCAATATACATGGGGAAATCTCCCATATCTTGATCTAGACTGAGCTAACATCCATCACATACAGTTTGTAAACAGACCTCCCTCGCTACTTTTGGATCTTCAGTCTTCTTTCTTTTCCTAGTTATTTTTACAATAGTCTTATTTTCTGACCTAGAAAAGACTTCAATATGTGGAATGTGCCCCATTTGAATAGGAGGGGGAGAACTTGATAACACTTCATTTTCTTCATAAACACTAGGCTTGGAGATAATTGGAGTTTTAATTAAAGGTTCAATGGGGACTAGACAAGTCTCACTATTATGAGTAACACTTGGAGAAGGAGAACTTAATTGTTGGTCTTCTACTTGTTTATCAATATTCTATACCATATTTGCAATCTGGAATAAATATTAGGAAACACATCAAGAATCCTTTTTGAGTAACAACTAGAATAACGTCTAGAACAATATCAGTAAGAACACCAGGAGCTGCATTGGGAACTTTCTGAGACACTCCAGATGTAATATTTTCAAATTCATTCCATTTCTCCTGCATGGTAGGATCTTTTAGAAGTTCGTCAACAACCTCAGAAACACTGTTTTCAACTTGTAAAGGTTCCTTCTTAAGAGAAATCTCTGGAAATTTTGATGTGTAAGCCTTTGCTGAAATCACTTCATCTATTGTCTGCCGTAGAATTAAGGGTAATGAGGCCCTCCTTTCTTCTCGAAAAGCCAATAAATGTTGATATTTCACTGCAGGAAGTTCTCGTGCTCTTTTACAAACTCCCTGATATGAATTAGCTCTACAAAACAAGTAATAAAAGCATATTTTTCATGAGCATGTCTTTTAATTCCTATGGAAGTATAATGTTCACCAACAACATTCATAGGATCATAGAAATTTAGAGGAATTGAAGCCAACTTTAGTGCAAAGAAAATAAGTTATTCCTTCCAGGTGTGTTGAATATTTTCAAGAGCATAAATTCCAACTTCAATTGGAAAATCAAGCCAAAGCTTCTTCGAGCCCTTTTGTAGTTCAACTGTTATTCCTGTTTCTACCATTTGATAAGTAACTTCCTTGTAGACTAGTCTGTTAGGAACAAACAAGGGTAAAGCGTGTGTAGGGCTTGACAACCAAATATCCTTATTTAATATAAATTCTGTTCAGAGTACCAATCACTTATTCTTTCAAAGTAGTTTCTTGTCTCTTCCAAAAGTATGGGAGGTTTTGCACTAAACATAACTTCTTAGATTGGGATACTGACAAAATGAAAATTTAAGTAAAAGTGGTCAAAATAATTCTCTTCCCAAACATTGTTATGATATATATAGATGGGAAGGGGTTCAACAAGTGTCTATTTACATCCCATTGCTGGGAAGGAAGTAGAGAACCAGATAGCATCCACGATAAAAGTTGACATATAAAAAGGGGTTATAAGTGGCAGTCTTAGCCATGCAGAATGAATTGATATGTTTGGATATATTATCTGTTAAAATGTTTTCTTAATTAAAGATAGCATCCACGATAAAAGTTGACATATAAAAAGGGGTTATAAGTGGCAGTCTTAGCCATGCAGAATGAATTGATATGTTTGGATATATTATCTGTTAAAATGTTTTCTTAATTAAAGAAAAACCTTAAGAAGCTCTTTGGATAAGGGCGACCATATCAAGATGAAAGTGTGATACATTTTTTCTGCCAAAGAGGCTACATAGCATAACAAACATAAAGATAAATGGAGAGTTTACAGAAGAAGTAGAGTACATTCTACTCTAAATTTGTGCTCTTTGGTTTTTAATACTCTTTGGTTTTCCAACTCTTAATTAAATCATGCTATCTATTTACCCAATTGAACACATTCTTCTTGGATGAATTTATCTAAAAATATAGAATTGTAGATACGCTCAGGTTGAGGGAGCTTATATATGTCAGGAATATCCTTGGGGCGAATGGAGCCAACATTGATGTCTCTAGAAATGAAAATTAACTTCCTAGAAGTATCAACACATTCCACTGCCCATCATATCATATCTATATATGGCAATATCCTTAGCCGCGCGATGAATTTAAACAACACAAACTTCACAACAATTAAGAATGAAGTATTTGGATTATTCGATGCTCCCTCTTCATCTGTTGGAATTTCAATTACATTTTCTTGCAATTCCTCTTCTCAGAGTCTATAAAATTGACTCCACGACAATATACCAACATCCTTATTGATGATTGTATATTAGAAAATTAAACTGTTCATATATTTATCATCTATTTCTTTTGGAACTAGCGGTAGCTTCATTTTAATTGGCTTCCCTGTATTAAAAAAGCTCAAAGAACTATTGAAAATAGTAAATTACTTCCGTATGCTTGCATTGCAAGGAGAGAAAATGATAGTTAGTTAGAATTAAATTTATATTTAGCAAACTCTAATGTAGTGTGAGTTTGAATTAATAAGTTAGCAAAAGTTGAGTCCAGTCCAGCTGGAGTTTTCAAGATTCCATATTTAGTAAGTTAGGGATTTATATACGCATGGTTGGGTCATTGTGAGATGTATAAAGCCATGATAGAACAGAGCCACAACTGGGTAAATATGTAGGTAGAAAAATAATTGTGAGTGAATGTAAATATGTATGTGAGAAAAATAATAATGTTGTGCGTGAATTTTTGTTTCCTTATATCTGCCTTTCCATCACATTGGTATTAGAGTTGAGTTCAAATTTGAGTATCAAGGGAGAGCCAAGGTTTAAGAGAATCTGCAACTGCACGCAGGCCATACTTGTCTCAAATACCGTTAATAACGCAACCCCTCATACTGAGAGGCATGTTAGCTTGGCTGAAGACCATCCGTGTGTAAGGTTTAAAAAAAAAATCGAAGGGCCGTAGCCTCCACTCAAGGTCGAAGTGTGCATGGAAGAGATATTCGAAAGAGTGGAAAGAATTAATTGAAAGATGCATCATCCATAGCAAGAAAAGTCAACACAAAGTTTAAAAGTGAACTGCGCAAGTTTATTGGTGAGCAATGTCAAAGAGTTTAAAGATTTATTGGTGGCCGCGTATAACCATTTTTTTTAGCTGAGGTCTCAAAGTCATTCCTAAGGTGTGAGGCCATATAGAACTTCAAATATTTGCATAAATTTGTTTGAAAGGGTTTTTTTCTTATACGTTATAGATATCAAATGTTTGTTTGTTTTTTTTTTAATTAAAAAACAAAAGTTATTTTTAAGATTAATAATATGATTTTTTATTGAAAGAGAATAAAAGAAAAAAAGGGTTTTTATTGGAAAGTGAGTTTAGGGTTTTGCAAAGGTTTGTTTGTCTAAAAAAATTCTAGTCATCAAGTATGGCATTGCTTTAGGTTCGGAAAAATATCTCTGTGTACATGAATCTAGTGAAGATTGTGCTTTATAGGGGCACACATTGAAAGTCATATTTTTTTCGGGGGCAATATGGAATGAAGCCTCATTAAGGAAATCAACCATAAGATAGAAGAAAGACAACAGCGATGGGTCACAAAGGGAGATTGAAATATATCAAATGAAGAAATCAAAAAGAAGAGGCAAAGATCATTGTCATGTTTAGAGAGGTTCAGGCTGCAACTGATAAACCAAGAAGTCTAGCAGAAGTTGAAAGAGAAATTGAGGTTGATTGGTGTAGCCTGGATCTGCAACTGCCTCCTATGTTTACTAGTAAATTTTTTTATTTTTTGGTTGTCAAAATGCAAACTCTTCTTTGAGGTAAAAAGTTAATTGAGTACCAGTCTAATAACCTATATGATGAAGTATGTGATGCTTTAGCATTGAATTTTATAAAAAAGACATTGGATGAGAAATTTTTGTGCAAGGTAGCAAAACCTACATCTTCCTAGGAAGCATGGTAGATCCTGGAAGAAGAATTTGGTACAAAGGAAAGTGACATGCAGCGGGAATTTGTGTCACAAAAGAATCAATAGAGAAGTCAACCATAGATCTAAGAGTAAATAAGCAAGACTCGGAGGAAAACAAAGCTTGGAGAATCCCACTCAAACAGACATGCATATGGATGAAGAAGATGTAATAAAGATTGCAGAGAAAGAAGATGATGTCTCTGTGTATGAAGCAAAGAAAGAGCATATAAATTCCCATGAACTCCACTATAACACGGATGGTGAAGATGATTGTGAATCCCACTACGACGAGACACATGTGGATGATGACTATAAAGTAAGATGCAAATTGGTGAATCAAACTGTAGTTGATGAATGTGAAGGTGAAATTGTTAATGAGAAAATGCATGCTCAGATATCCCACCATAGGGTGGATGAAAATTTTGTTAATGACAGTTGTGATCTATTTTTTGAAATAGGGATTGATTATGACAATATGGAAACTACCATGTTTGATGAAGAATTGAATTTTGAAGTTGCCATAATATCAATAAGTTATGAAGCAATTGGAACTGCTCATGAAGCAATGCATGATATTGAAACGACGGATGATGAAGAAGAGGATAAAGTGAATTAAGAGTTTTTTATGAGAATATCCACTGAAGACATA
Source organism: Pinus taeda (assembly GCA_000404065.3). Classification (NCBI taxonomy): domain Eukaryota; kingdom Viridiplantae; phylum Streptophyta; class Pinopsida; order Pinales; family Pinaceae; genus Pinus; species Pinus taeda. The sequence continues at coordinate 6,331 of APFE030752261.1, forward strand.
ATATTCGAAGATAGTCTCAATGAAGTTGAAGAAGCAGAGAAGGAAGGGGAAGAGAAGGAAGCTCTCAATGCAGAGCATAATGAAGATGCTTTTAACATTATTTTTTAATACGTTGGTGTTCAAAATAACATGGGAGCTGAAGTTGAAAACAAAGTTATTGATAAGTTTGATGTAGATTTAAAGCTCATTGAAGAATGAATTGAAAAGCCAATTGAACAAATTCATGAGTCTTAAAGTAGCAGATGGAATAAAAGAATTAAATGGAATGGTGAATGAGAAAAGGGAGAGTGATTATGATTTTACATAAGCCTAATGATGATCCTCAGTGTGTAGATTACAGGAAAAAACAACAGTACTTGATGATGCAAGTGAAGAGAAAAGCATGGAAGTTTGTGGAGAAGAAGAAGAAAATGTTGAAGAATCCTTTCAATTTTGGAGTTTTGAAGAAATTAAATTATACTATGAGTTAATGTTATGGAAACAGTAGAGTAATTAGGTGTATGATAATGATAAATTGATTTTTGGTTGTAAGCTTGATGATAATGTGCATAAATGACAACAATCCATGAGTGAAAAAATTGGTGAAGAGGAAGCTATAGAAGATAGACTCAGAACAAATACAAGAGAAGTCAAAGAAAAATAGGAGCAACAACAAGTGAAGAAATATGAAACCTACAACAAGAAAACACAATAGAGAGTGAAGCGGTTTCGAAGGTATAGATTCTAGAATTTAGAAGAAACGAAAAAAAATGCAAAACTGTCATTTTTTTTAAAGTCAATTGTAAGCCTAGTTGAGACTTAGACCAACAAGCATGTTCAAGTTGTGATTAAGTCAACTTTTATCATAAGCCTTGCAGACATAGTTGAGTCATGTTTGAGTTATGGTAAGTTATATGGTCATAATTAATGGGGAGTGTTGGAAATAGTAAATTATTCTGTATACATGCAATGTATGGAGAGTTAGTGTGAGTTAGTTTGAGTTTCATCTATATTTGGAAAATTCTAATTTAGTATAAGTTTGCATAAACAAATTAGCCGGAATTAAGTTAAGTTTAGTTGAAGTTTGGTAAATTAAGACTTTATATACCAGTGGTTGAGTCATTGTGAGATATAGAAACCAAAAGAGCCAACAACCCAGTAAATATGTACGTGAGAAGTTTTATGAATTGAGATATATTTTTGTGGGTGAATTTGTGTTTCCTTCTCTCCGCCTTTCCATTAATAAATGGTAAATTGAAAAGAAAACCGAAGAAAACAGAGTTATGGCCAATTTTAGTAATTCGAGGGCTATAACTAGTGCTTTAACTGCAATTCATTTCAAACGCAAAAGCATTAAGTATTGAAAAGAAAAGCCATGCATGCGAGACGATTCAGGCATGAATGATAATAATACTTTGACAACATTTACTAATGGGGGCACAAATCGAATCCTATTTCCACCTCTATAGCATTATAAATGCTATAGAGGTACAGTTTTGGGACAGTCGCTGTCAATCCATGTGGCATTTCCCGGCGATTGGTTTCCGATTAATATGGTATAAGGCGTTGCTGTTCTGTTCATCATATATCACATGCGCATATATCACATGCCCCCATATATATCACATGCCCCCCGCCATCATATATCACATGCGCATATATCATATACCACCAAATTTTGAATTGTATAATGGCGCTCGATTGGAATTTTGAATCTCAGAACCCGCGATGCCATAGTTTCTTTGCTCAGCGATTGGAATTTTGAATCTCAGAACCCGCGCTGCCATAATTTCTTTGCTCAGCATGAGCTTCCGGACGAGTTTGGTGCTAATGGCGAACTGCCATCAAATAGTGCTTGCTGCCCTTCGGTGGTTCACATACCCACAACCCCCGAACTCCCCACCGCCTTCCGGCATTCGCAACATTTGCCCAGTTGGCCAGAGCAATCCCTCCAACAGGTAGGCGCGTTTTCCTTGCATGCAACCAAATGATTCATCTCTGCTTTGTCCACTCGGTGAATGGGGTTTCGATGACAGCAATGAGATTTTTTGCCCCGCTCCTGCGAACAGGAGCAACCTTGCACAGAACGCTGCCACTATGTTATTGCTTCCTGCGACCATTGTTCCTGCACTGCTCCATCCGCACACAAACAGGGAAAATAGTCTTCTACTGCTACCACCACAGAAACTCGGCTGTCGCGACGCGGACTGTGTGAGTCCATGCAACCAGGTAAATGTTGGTTTGCAGCCACCACACCCATTTCTATATTTTGTTGGTTTCCGACGGCCAAAAATGGCCACCACTAACGATTTTTGTGCTTTTTTTTTCTTGCAAAACAGCTACGAGACAAGAGGTGCAACTCTGCGGATTTATGCACCACTTGCGACCTATCCTGCACTGTTGGCGACCTACCCGTCGCTTATCAGGCTTTTCTTCGCCGTCGACGGGTGGTTTGAACGACGAAAACCCTTAGGGTTTCTAGCTTACAGGCTCGGACATTCAGTTTGCAACCAACGGTTTTTTGCCACGGGTTCGCTGGCAAGGGATTTCTGCTCAGGGATTCCCCTCCTGAGCGCATCCTGCTTAGGGTTGAACCTCACTAGACCCTGTGGGTGAACCTCTCGTATTGACCTTCTTCATCGAACTGTGGTTGAACCTCCTCGTATCGACCATGTGCATCCATCTCGCAGACCTTTCGAACCTGCCCACATTAAAACCGAGGGATCAAAGACATGGTAATGAGTTAAAAATTAAAATGCAACAGTTGGACACGTATTTTAACAGACGGATAGAGGAGATGGCTGAGGTTCGTCGACGTTAATAGACAGTCGGAGAATGGAAATGATAGCTCTTCCAATTCACAGCGAGATGGCTCTGTGTCTGTGCAGAAAATGTATCATCATGAGCCTTGTTTCTTTGCACAGGGACGTAGAGAAAACGAACAGCAGAACGCGTGGAGCTGGTCGGCCAGGGTCAGGGCTCATATCTACTCTTAAGGTTCATTAATGTTTGTTTATTGTTCATGGATAAAGCTTGCGTCATTTGGCTTTTTTTTAAGGTTTCGATGGGAACTATTTCCTTTATAATTATAATAAATTTTATAGAAGGCGCCCATATCGTGCATGGCTTTTGCTTTTTCCAAGTATTAATAACACTGACTAATTAGTGATTATGTAAACTTATTATTATTTGTGAAAATATTAAAAAGTAGGTAAAAGGGTAATAATAATTTAATTTTAAAATGAAATTCAATTGCTTTTTCCCAGTATTAATAAGACCGACTAATTAGTTATTATGTAAATTTATTATTATTATTATTTGTGAAAATATTAAAAGTAAGTAAAAGGTAATAATAATTTAATTTTAAAATGAAATTCAATTCAGTTATTAAAAATGAGATTTTCTTATGGTGAATAAATATGTTTTTTTATCTAAAAAGATTTAGACTTGTAAATAAAGTTATGCTAAATAGACTTAAAAGGTATATATATTAAATATTTCTAATTTTATGAAGATATTTAGAACTTAAGGACTTAGTAGTTACTGAATCAATAGGTAAGGAATAAATTTTTCTAAATACTTATTGGTTTCAAGCATTTCATTACTCAACCAGATATTTAATGGAAAATTGATGGGTTAATAAGAAAACATTTAAGTCCAAATCTAATAAAGAATACTCAACTAACCAACTTAGGACCTTTTGCTAGTTGGCAACAACCATGTGTAGATTCAAAATTGCTCATGAAATTTGTTAAATCAGAGGACTTGAAGTTACTCTACTGAAATGCAAAATTTAATTCACCATCTCGAACAAGAATCATAGACATGCAAAAGGAAACATTACACATGCACAAAGATTTTATCTAGGGGAAAGCAACTGCTCAAAAAAACCTCTTATTATCTATATTGCATTAATCAGAGAATATAGATGAAATACATATGCTTGCTTAATCCTGAGCACACCCTGCAAGTGTATAGTCTATATCTTTGCCTGCTTGGATGACTCTGACCAATACTTAGCCTATTTTCAAGCCCTCCAAGCTCCTATTTCCTTGTGTTGTTCCCTTTGGAAAGGCCTTTTTCAAACTGTGAAGGATAAAATTAAATTACAAATAAACCTATACTTTTTTGAAAAAGTATCAGATTTGAGAAATAGTTAAAAATGGGAATGGTAGTATTAATATATAGCTTTAAATGATGTATTTAAAATAAAAATGCTAATATATTTTTTCACTTAACTTTTTAAAAAAAAAAAAAATGAGCTTTTTAATAATTATACAGTCAGATTTGGTAAATCTCTGAAGATCTTGAATTTGATAAATCTTTGAAAATAGTAAAGATATGAACATGGAAATGTGATGGTTAAGCACCCAGCCTATATATTTAATAGATGGATCGCTTGTTGAGATATGATTGTTAAGCACCAAAACTTTGTATTTATAAATTGAATATCAGTAACATATTCATTGCATAACGTCCTGAACATAAGAAGAGTGCAAGGCCGCGAAGGTGCAGTGGTCATGAAACGTCCTGAGCACAAGAAGAGTGCAAGGTTGTGAAGGTGCAGTGGTCATGAAAGTGTGAGATACAGGCGCCAGAGAGTATGTCGGATCATGGCTGGTCAAGAAGCTTCTCCAAAGAGGCTACACTGTCAACATCACTCTCAGACACCCGAGTATGTATCGTAATGTATAATTGTTCTTGTTCTGGTTCTTACCATGGAGATAAAAGTAACTGAGATGATTAAGAAATTAAGTATTTTAATGTTAATTTCTGTTTATTAGTTATTTAATTTATATAACTTAAATTTTGTAATTAAAGTACTTTGAATTACTCTTATATTCACAGGACTTCTACTGTCACTGCCAAATTACTCTGAGTTACTCTTATACTCACAGGACATCTACTGTTCGTGCCTGGGGTTGCAGAGAGACTGAAGCATTCAAAGAAGATTTAATCGAAGAGGACTTTGACTCCATGGTGAAGGGTTGCGAAGGGGTGTTCAATGTAGCCAGTCCCATGGACTTTTACAAAATTTCTGAGTGATGGAAAGGATTGGAGGAAAGACACAAGTTCTCACACACATTAAGACAACCCAACCACTGGTATATAATGACCACACTTATTAAATATGGTATCAGTTTCTAATTAGAGATGAGCCAACTCACTCATGCAAACTCACATTAAATTAGATTTTGAAATGGAGTAATTTACTATTTTCAACACTGAGTACTTACTAGCACAATCACGTTAATAAATGTGGTTGATAAACTTTAATAAATAAATAATTATTTATTAATAATAACATTAATAATTTTAAATGAATAGTAATTATTAATAATTCGTAATTATCATGCCTATAGGTGTCCCTCCTATTGGAGTTGGGCACTTTACTCATTTTCTTAATTAATCTTTTTGATCGGATGGCTTGAATTGAAAGATGCCAGTATATTCTCCTAATCGTCACTAAATCAATGAATGAAATTTGCAACAATAACTTTCTTGCATGTCTAAATCACATGCTTAAACCATACTTAAATTAATTTTTTACAAATCATGATTAAAAATTTACCATACCATTTGTTAATCACCACCTATTATGATTAAGACGAAGTGGAAAGATTAAAAATGGTTGTGAAACGTACAAATTACCATCACCATCCATTTCAATTACGTTAGGAACACCAACAGTTTCAATTGAGCCTAGACATCACTCATCGTTTCAATTCTCCTATACGAAACGTGGCCAAAGGAATGTAAGACATTGATTTAGCATGGCAATCACAAACAATTTCAATTTCATATAGCCATCACTTACCATTTCAATTGGCCTCCTCCATGCAGATGTTTCAATTGGCCTCCTCCATGTAGATAACCAAACATTAGATGGAGCGACACATTAGATGAAGCTTCGCTCGAGGGACGACAGACAATATTTGTCAAACAATCTTTGGAGGAGAAAATCAGAGGGACAACATCGACACGAAGGAGCAGCCTGCGAGATTGAAACACCTCAAGTCTCAAGTCACGGTAAGTCATATCATTCACTATTTTTACACTGTACGTTATATATTTGTATACCAACTTCGATAAATAATAATATTGAGATTATTGCAGATCCATGGTACTAAGTTGGCCTCATGCTAATAACATCACTCAAGAGTGCGTGTGCATTGGGGTATTCAGGGATCGTCATGGTTGCAGGAGAAAATTTGGCAGAGGGATGGCATGGACACGAAGGAGCAGCCTGTGAGATTGAAACACCTTGAGTCTCAAGTCATAGTAAGTCATATCGTTCAATACTTTTACACTATACGCTGTATATGTTTATACCAACTTCGATAAATAATAATATTGAGATTATTGTAGATCCATGGTACCAAATCGGCCTCGTTCTGATAACATCACTCAACAATGCATATGCATTGGGGTATTGAGGGATTGTCATGGTTCCCTTGGGATGGGTAGGGGGCACCTTAGTATTGATAGGAACAACGTTCATATCACTCTATGCAAACACCCTCCTAGCGCGTCTCCACGAAACTGGAGGCATTTGACATAGTTGATACAGAGACCTAGTTGGTCACATTTATGGTAAATTTCTTTTACACTCACTCATCCCATTCAATATACTACTTTCTTGTTACTTTCATCAAATCAACATCTTCATACTTACACATAATCACTTGGAGAAGAATGTTTGGAACAATTGGTGCTACAACAAATCTCATTTTTGTATTTAATTCAGGCATGCTTCCAGAAATACATGTATAGCAAAATTTTCGTTTAATGATATGACTAGCACGTAGAAAAAAGAAGGTTCTAGTCTTTTTTTTAAATGCTCTGCCAAAATTTATTACTTCTCCGCCTTTGATCTTCTCCTGAAAGATCCGACGGTTCACAGTAGATTTTTGGTTGATAAGACACATGGGGGTTAACCGCCTGATAATGCAGTTTCCCCACACTCCTTCACTACCACGTGTCCTCCAATTTGTGGAATTGGAGCCAAAGCTATCGATACCGCTTACCACTGCTTCGCTGCTTGAAATACCACTCTAGGTTATAAACCCTACTGGAATGGTTGTAGATATGTGGAAGCCCCATGTACGAGTTTCTGGATACAAAAGTTTGGAAGGAACAACGAAAGTGTGTATTCTATTCGCAATTAGATAGTTAGGGTGCTAACTTGAGGGACATATCTGATAGTGACCACACTTGTTGGGGCTCTACTTCCATTTGTGTGTGATTTTATGAATATTACTGGTGTATTGAGCATGATACCATTAACATTTGTGTTGGAAAACCATATGTATATTAAAGTGAAGGGAAAGGATTTCAGATCATTAGCGAAGACATGGCATTGGGCGAACATATGTTTTTTCGCCTTGTTATCCATGATAGCAACTATGGCAGCATTTTGGTTCATGGTTAAAGACTCCAGAGCATACCATGTCTTTGTTGATCTATGATCATACGTGTAACTATATAATTGTAGTTGCTATATTCATGTGTGTAGGATATTCATTCAATTCCAAATCTCACTGGAGGTATTCAACTAATTGAGTATGAATGTGAATACGAACATGGTGAATGTGAATGTGAATGAACATGGTGAAACATTTTCCAAAAATTATAATTTTAGTATTAAAGGAATTGTATGATAAAAAGCTAGAAAAGAACATACCTTTACTTACCTGAGTGGACAAACTGTGTATATGTAGAAAAGTGTAGCTCCTGCTGCTAAATCATGGAATGGAGAATACAATAATGTGATCTGTGTCTTGGTTGCATACATGATGGATGAAGTCGTAAATGTGGATCCTTTATTATTGTTGAATCTGCTACTGAACCATATAGTCTTCATGTTTTTCCATATCGTGGCACAATTCTTTCCATGTGAATAAATGTGTCGATGTCAAACATGGAAAGAAGTCATTGGATTACCAACCATTGATGAATGTCATTAACCAATGTGAGGCAAACTCACCATTAATGTCAATGAATGCCAAGGTACCTAAGTACATCTTGCGAAGTGCGAATAGATGAGCTGATGTCGAGCCACTTGCAAGATCCAACGAACAAGGGACGTTAATGTATTCTCATTGTTCGTTGGCGAGAAGACTTGCCTTTAAGGCACGCAAGCCTCAAGGTACTAATAATGACTCTAGTATTTATCCCAGATAAGGTTTTGAGGTCGATGGGTCAAGACTTGTTAGAAGGGAGGCCTTAGGGAATCCTCCATCATCTAACACAAGTATGAAATAATGATTTTGTAGGACCATAGATGGAAAATTTGCATTGAAGCAAGGTTTATTTGGAAGAAAAGGAAAATTGCGTGACTCAGCTTTGTAAGGTAGTTGAATGACTTTATTCATGGGCTACCAGTTAGTGAAAGAGACAGGAAAATGACTGTGAAGGAAAATGAACAATGGATCAGGGTTTTATTTGAAAACATGAAAATGAAAATGGAATGGAAAATTTATTGACTAAAGAAGTGGGAATGCAATGAAGTTTTTATTTACTAAAAATGAGTAGAAATATAATCGAAAATGTAAAGGGAAATGAGGCGAATGTTTATTAACTAAAGAAGCATGGATGCAATGGAGACATTGGCCTCTGAAAGGCTTGCAAATGATGGATCTAATTTGACATCATGTGCTCATGCATTAATGTTTCATCTTTGTTACTGCTTTGATCATTTTCCTGTGAAAGAAATGTCATATTTGAGAGGCTGATGTGATGGATATGATGAAATTATCCCCCTAGGCTTACCCGAAAGCATGTCCTCATGCTTGAAATGGGGTCTTTAAAGGACACTGTTTGCTTGTGGTCATTTGTTTATCTTCCTCGAACCTGCAAAACCTTAGTACATTTTCTGCAATGAAATGTAAGTTTATCATAATACGGAAACTGTGCATATACGGAAGATGTGCGCATATACGGAAACTGGGCATATACGGAAGATGTGCGCATATACGGAAACTGGGCATATACGAAAGATTTGCGCATATACGGAAACTGTGCATATACGGAAGATATGCACAAATCTTCCGTATATGCGCAATTTCTGTATATTGAATTTGCGCGTATACGATGCAGATACATGAACTTTCCTGTATGTGCATATCGTCCATATACATAAATTGCGCATATACGGAAACTGTGCATATACGGAAGATGTGCGCATATACGGAAACTGGGCATATACGGAAGATGTGCGCATATACAGAAACTGGGCATATACGGAAGATATGCGCGTGTCTTCCGTATATGCACAGTTTCTGTATATGAAATTTGCGCATCTACGATGCAGATACATGAACGACGTGCATATACAGAAGACACGCACATACGATGTAGAAGCATAA